>OY755040.1:3783870-3953870 GCA_963576565.1 Aspidapion aeneum
TAATGCTGTGAGTATAATCCGGCTAAAAACAAGAAAAACTAATGGCCTTTTATTTCTGAAAAATGTGAAAAAATTCTGTGTTAATTAAATGGATTTCAAAATACCTAGTAGCATTATGTTTCAGAGCATATATTTGAAAATGAACGCTTTTCATTATAATGGTATAATCAAGTGTCCCAAACAATATATTGCATTACCGACAAACTTTAAATAGTGACCAACAGTGACAGATTTTAAATATTAAGCAATTTTTCTTAAATAAACATGTTAATTATAGAGTTATTGGCCGTAATGAAATAATAAAGCTTTTCAATTTTCAATTTTAATCTAGAATGTATCCATGATTTACCGATACCAAGGATATAATGTATCTTTGCCGATACCAAGAAATTCATACCAATATTAAGCTTTTTTGAGACTTCGTTGTGTAGTGATGTCATTACTGTTTATTTTATAGATTTTTTTGTGCAACTTATAAAAAACGATAAAATGTCACCAGTTTCCGACATTTAAAACATTTATTTTATAAAATAAGGTCAAAAGCAAAGCCTATGTTTTAATATTTTAAATTTTGCAGGATGGTTTAAACAAGCTAACAGTCAAAGTTATTTTAAAAAACATTACATTTTATTAAATGAACAAATATTATTTATTTTAATTTCAGTTTTGAATATACACAGAAAAAAATTAATATTGATTAAACAAAATATATACTTGAGCCTTGTAAATAAGTTATCCATTTAGAGTAACTACATGTATACTGGACGTAATTAAATCATTTTCTTAACTGTATTAAAATTGTCAAGTATTAATTTGCAACACGCATTTTAGTACTTGATTCTAAAAGCACTTAAGCATTTTTTTTGTTACGAAAATATATTGTTCACACAGGAATACGTGCAAATTTCTAGGTACGTTTTTGAAACGTGAAATTGGGAACAAATCATAAGAAATGTGGATGCAGCAGCTACAACAAATAACTTGTATTTTAAGTAATGAAAATGAAAACCAAAATGACAAAATAAGCGAACTTAACATTAAAACAAATATAGACATCATTTTAAAACTATTAAATAAAATAGAAGATTTGACAACAAAGACTGACAACATACTTGAATCTACCAATAAAAGAAGCCATTCATATTCAGAAATTTTCAAAAATTTATGTAAGCTAATACCTTAACATCAAAAATCAAATTTACCTGCGATACGTATAAAACCAAAACAAAATCAAAGTTTTTTAGAAAACCAAGAAGGAAGTTCAAGAAAAAGTGAAAAGTATTGCAAACAAAATTAGAATATATAAAAAATGATATGGGTATAATTATTGAATCAAATTCAAGGAAAGAAATTGAAAAGCTACAGAAATTAGGACAGGAAAAGCTTAACAAAGAACACTCAGTAGAAATATCACAGCTAAGACCACCAAAAACAGCAATTATCAGTTGTAAAGGAAATTACTTCCAAACTTTAAAAAAGCAAGTTAAGCTATTTTAACCTTCCTATTTCGCACAGCAATGGCTATAGAAGGTATTATCTTCGACGAAAAAAAATATTTTTTTCACATAACGCCCAAAATGTGTTATTTGAGTGTATTTGGACCTATCTTAGCATTATCGGCGTGACGTCTGTATGTGTGTGTGTATGTCTGTCTGTAACACGATAGCTCCTAAACCGCTGAACCAATTTGCATGAAATTTTTATTAATTTTTCGGAATATATTAGAACATATTTTTCTCAATAATTTGTGTTATAACCGAAAGTTTCATACGATCTTTTGTTTCTGAGATATCAAAAAAAACTGTTTACAAGACTGATATAGCATGGAGTTTACTTGGAGTGTGCTCATAGGCTAGGAAGGTATCAGATCCGGCGCTGGGTCAATAGCGCGCAGGTCACTTGCGCGCTATTGACCTAGCGCCCTCAAATCAAATTATTTTTATATTAAATGTGCACCGTGTCCCCGCAAAAATATGTCACATGTGTTTTTCTGTTATTCAATGAATGAAATACTGATGAATACCTCAGTGGAATGGTTCTATTTATCAACTGAAAGCTGACTCTGTATTACATGTACAAAATGAAATTCGGACAACACGGAAGAATGTCTTTGTGTTTCTAGTTTGCAGTTGGATAATAATATAGCACCATTAAAAAAACTAAAATTTGTAAAAAGTTTTCCACTTTTTATAAAAAATTAGCGAGATGCGTCAGTAAGTTCTCGGATGAAAGATCTTTATTTTAAAAGAGTAAAAGACGAAAAGTCCAGCGTGTTCTTGAGTAAAACAATGTTTATTAAATAGCGTACAGAGAAGAAACAGCGTTGTCAAAGCGTTCTGGTAAAAATACAAGTTTTTTTAAAGCAACCACAATAAAAAGAGTTGGCCATATCGTAAGTTTAGTTTTGTGTATATATATATTTATCGGTTTCACAGCGTTCTACGTCTTCCGATACCCAATCCCCACTCGTTTCTGTTCGGTTCGGTTTATTCCATAATTCATCATCTAGGCCTCTTATTCTTATTTCACTGTCTATTCCTTCTCTCCAGCTTCTCCTTGGCCGTCCTCGTTTCCATTGTAGTATTTGTTTAGGTAGTCTCATCATTCATTCTTTGCACATGTCCGTACCACACCTGTTGTTTTATTATAAGTACGTTCACCCACTGTCATAATTTCTCTTATTCTTTGATTTGTAACTCTTTCTCTTTTTGATTTCCCTGCTGCTCTTCTCCAATAGTCCATCTCCGTAGCGGAAAGCATTTTTTCTGTTCTATCCTTGATTGGCCATACTTCTGAGCCGGATGTAATAATACTTTTTACAATGGTGTTATATATAAGCTTTTTGTTATGTTTTGATATACTTTGGTCCCAAATTATTCCATTTAATAAAGTTATTGCTTTTCTCCCTTGTACGTTTCGATCTTTTATAGCTTTGTCTAGTGTTCTGTCAGCTGTAATTTTTAGACCTAAGTATTTATACTCATCACAGGACTGAATTCGCTGCCCGGTATTAAGATTAGATCCTGTTTCATTCCACCGATACACATATACTCTGTCTTATTGAGTCTAGTCCCCACTTATTGTACTCTTCTATTAGTTTTCGTGTCATATATTCGAGGTCATCATAATCCTGAGCCACTACTATCTGATCATCGGCGAAACATAAAGTATACAAGGTGGTTTCGTCCAATGGAATTCCCATGTTTTGGCATTTTCTCTTCCATACTTTAAGGACTTGTTCCAAGTTTCGTGTGAAAAACTTAAATATAAGTACAATATACAAATTTTTATTTGAAAAAAATAGAAATGGTTTGGCCAATTAAGAAGATAAAACACCCTGCAGATTAAAGGAATCGCTACATTCTTTAAAATTTTTAATCTTGCTGTAATCGGTATCTATAGAGGAACCAAAAAATATTTTTTTATTAAAATCAAAATTTTTAAGTGCAAAAGGTCCGCAAAAGGCCGGGTTGACATGGAAAGCCACATAAGTTGCTTTTTATAAGATTTTTAAATATTTTTTTTTATAAAAATAATAAATATATATAACAATACAAAAGTAATAATACCTTAATAAATAAAATACTGAGTAATGAGTGATACGTTTCTTTAAAGGAAACTTTTCACTAGCTATTTCACTTTATGACTCAGTATATATTTTTCTACTACTATGTCGGTTTAGAACGTTTTTCTACGTTGTCCAACGCCTATTCTCCACCTCCTTCGATCCTGACAGTCATCTTCCGTCAGGTTTTTTTGACTCATTGATTTTTGGATTGACTGTTGCCATTCTAGTTAAGGACGCCCTCTTTTTCTGCGCCCTATTGGTTGCCATTCTAGGACCTGCTTTGGTAATATTTCGTCGTTTATCCGTTGTACATGGCCGTATCATATCAGTTGCCTTTTAGTGATGTCATCCGTTATGCTTCTCTCGATTCCCGTTCTTTCTTTTATGATCTCATTTCTTAGATGATCTGTTCTAGATATTCTCATTGATCTTCTTATGGCATCCATTTCGACACTTTCACACATATGTTTTTAAGTTTGATCATTGTGCGTATACATCTCCATTGGATGGGTATGTTTAATAATCGCGCCACGATTTTATATCGAACTTAAAAATATATAATTTGTAAATCTGTAAAATTATTTTTTACAAGTGTAATTTTTAAATAAAATCGTCTTAACTTAAAATAAATTGTTAAATTTATTCTTGATTAAAAAGCACAAGTTAATATTGCCTTTAGATTTTTACATAATTAGCCTCTATATGCCGTATCAGAGTGTAGTGGCAGTGGCGTAGCGTGGGGAGGGGCGGGGGGTTTGTCGTCCACCTGCCCAGAGGGTACGGGCGCCCCATGGGTGCCCGAAGCTCCCCTTTATTAAGTAGCAGGCAAATTGAGAGGGCGGCAAAGAAAACTAAAGACATGATGACCATTTTTTTTTGGTCGCAAGATTTTTATGGGCGCCTTTTTTAGCTGTCGGCCCTTCCCGCCCATTCAGGCACGCTACTCCGCTGTGTAGTGGCAGTAGTTTCTTTAATTTTGTATAATATAAAACCGTATATTAAAAAGCATATTTTAATATCGATTATAATAATAAAATTATTATCAGCTGCCTTTGGTTTATAAATTACAGAACCCTTTGCTGGCCTAATATTTCTACTATTTGGTTTAAGGTTTTATTTTATTATAGCTGCAAGAAAGATAATGGCCTTTAAATAAAATTTAAACCCCTCGGTACATCTTTCGAAAGGGCTTTATTTTGAAAAACGACCAGGTCATTTTTCAATTTCTCTACTGCTATCCCAAAATTCTAAACCACTGGGAAATTCAGGAGCGGGCGGCTGGTCTATTGTCGAATAAAGCAAGAAAGGTGCATCTGTTAGTTTAAAAATTCTTTAATATTTAGGTAATATGGAAGTTATAGTAATTCCAAAACTGAAAAAACTACATAATACTTTATCATAACAAAAACATTTCACGTAAAAAAGTACGCGAAAATGGAATTCCGTAAAAAAAATTAGATAAAAGTAATGCCAAGTTATCCAAAACAAATTTCAAAATGAAAGGTTCTTACTAGTTTGGAAATGTTTTTTAAACTTTGCTATTACAGCCAAACTTCTTTATGTTCAATTTAGCATTGTGCCTAAGAGTCATTAGCAGCCGTAATAGCCAAGTTTAGAAAAACATTTCCAAACTAGTAAGAACCTTTCATTTTGAAATTTATATTGGAGAACTTGGCTTTACTTTTATATCAATTCTTTTTACGGAATACCAATTTCGCGTACTTGGCTTTTTTTACATGAAATGTTTTTGTTACGATTTCACTTCTTTTTTAAAGGATTTGGATAATATTTAAGTTTTAAAGTAGTAAAATATGCGGAATATTGTTTAGAAGTTTTGCAATGCCTTACTTAAAATTTTGAGGATTTTTTCCCATGGTTTTATCATAGTTTCTATCGGCCTTTCAAATCTCAACTCACTAGCGTTGCTGTAAGAGGGCAATGTTACGTTTACATTACTTTACATTTATAGGGGAGAGAAGTAAATTATAATTTTGAGGTTTTTAAATTTTTTTCTATAATTTTATTATAGTTCGTCAGTCTACCAAAGCTTAGCTCTCTAGCGTTTCTGAGAGTGGGCAATGTTACTTTTACATAATTTTACATGTATAGGGGAGGGGAGTAAATTAGAATTTTGGGGTTTTTTGATTTTTTCCAGGGGTCTGGTCATAATTTCTATCAGTCTGCCAAATTTCAGCTTTGTAGCATGTCTGGAAGTACAGTAGAATTTTGATGATCTATACATGAGTGAGTGAGTCAGTGATTGAGTGGCAATTTCGACGTTTTCGTAACTACTTTACTACTCTATGGAAGCCTATGAAACTTATAGAGGTTGTTAACACTATGGAGGTTTACGACAGTGCAAAGTTTGAGATTCCTAGCTAATTTGGAAGTAGAGCTTTAGATAGGTTAAGTATGTTTCAGTAGGCTGAAATATTTCAAGAAAAAGAAACTCTAGAGAAAAATATGTAAATTTTTTTAAAGATCTTGTAGAGATAAAAAAATTATTTTATTAATTTGGGAAAATATTATAAAAACATAGTATTATAAAAAGCGCTAGAAGGGGTAAAAGTTTATTGCAATAAAACTTTCTATCAATTCAACACACAACAAGCTTTTGACAAATTTTAAACTAAAACTGTTTCAGCGACATCAATATTTAGATATTTTATAATAATAATCAGTCTGTTCCAAATGATTGCTTAGCAGCGTCGGACTACCACTATAAGGACCTACGGGCAGAGATAGATAAAACTGCCTTGCAAAAAATCTGAATTGTGATTCCAACTCTCCTACGTGGAGCATTTTTTTATAAATGTAGACTTTTATTGTGATAAGATTTCTGTAATTTGGATTTACACCAGTTTCCCTAGATTCGTCTTAGATGGCATCCTATATACGTTAAACTGATAATGGTGGCATTATAATTAGTGTTTGTTTGTTTTCCAATATTTTGGTTTTAGAAATTTAAATGTAAGTCTAAAAATTTTTGCTTGTTGTTTAAATCTTTTTTAACTTGTATTTGTATTTCAGAGACACTTCATAATAATTTTTTATTTTTCTATGAATTTTTTTAACATAAATTGTTATTATTATTAATATTTTATTCTAACCTTAAAAACAAAACTACAAAAATTTATTTTAATTCTTGTAAACTCTTCTTTCTTATATTATTTTATTGAAAATTGGTTTGTTGAAATTGATCATAATGTAATTTTATATTTATATAATTTTTTATAATTTTTTGTTTTTTATACTTTTAGAACCCTTGAAAATGGCTAGAAAGCCGAAACGCGTCGGGTTTATGGTTGTTAGAAATAAATTAAGCGTAATTTAATACAAACTACGCTTTTTATTTCTTAACCTATCAGAAATTTGTGGAGTGAAGACGTTTTTCCTTAAGATTCATTTCAAATTAAAAAATCTGAACACAAAAAAAAAACAAGTCGTCTCGCACATTACTTTTTAGCAACGTGCCCATTTCGGCTTTTCAGCAGGGACCTTTTGGGCTTTTAGAGGGAGGGCCCCCGGTTGCTCGGTGGGGTCAAACTAACCGACACTGCTGCTTACTATACTATTTTAATAGGGATCTTTCACAACCACGTCATTAGCTAACTATATTCTTTATTAATGCGACATTAAACGACAGCTTTTTACCTTTTGCACACTTTTTATTTGCGTTATTTTTTTTTATCCTTTATTTATCTGTGAAAAGCCTGTTAGGTGTTCTGTAGGCAAAATTAATTAAAAAGTTCTGAAAACAACTAGGAATAAACTGAAAAACAAATACCAGTGAAAAACTCCCAGGAAAATATAGAATTCGGTCTGTGTACTGTCTTGATTGCCAAACAACACATATCTAGCAGTTTTTATTAAAAATAAGAAATTATGTAACAAGTATTTTTTTAAAATGTATTTTAAGATTATGTTGTAACAGATACATCGTTTTACTTTCGAACGCAGCAGAATGACCCTAAATATAAAGATATCCTCATTTATTTAGAAGGGGAAATCTGGCGCGGCTTTGGTCTGCTCAATTGAGTTATAAAGCTTCGACCATACTGATCGAAATTTATATTTGGGAATAAACGAAATGTTTTTTAAAACAAACATTTTTTCGTGGCCAAGCGGATATAGAAAGATTTTGTTTCTCTTGTATTTTTCCGTCGGCAGCCCGGCACATGAAACGAAAAACAGTACCGTGAAATAATTTGTCCTTCAGCTTGGTTCAATGTATATTGCATTTTTACCGCCTTCGCTACGTTTTATGTCAAGTCACTCGACATAAAACGTATCTGTTCCAAAGTAACAAGTATCCCCGTAGCACGTTTACAATCTCTTGAAAATCTTAAACAGAATATTAAAGAGAAAATACCAGGGAAATTTTTTTTAAATATTTTTTATAGATACAAGTACAGGTTTTCTATTTAACAACGAAAATGAGCCAATGTGGTGAAAAAAAATTTTGGACCTAGAACAGGTTTTTGAGACAGTTACGCACTTGGAACTGAAACAGGTCATACTAGGTACAAGAAAAACATGTTCCGGCACATCCCTAATGTCAACAATAGGTGTTCATTTGATCTTGAACCCCAGTGGGTGTACAGCGTGTCCCATTTTCGATGGGATTAAATGGGAAACTCGGTTATTATTAAAGATATTGATTTTCTGATTGCACCTTACCGTGCTCTTTTTTTGAGCCCTTAAAAATGGCGTAATCAGATTTTTGCTATACCCCGTAGTTTTGCTAATACAGGGAGTTTTTGAAAAAATTGTATTTTTAATAATCCCTTGTATCTCGCTTATTTTGCGAGATACTTTTATTCTGTAAAAACATTTTTATGGCAACTTTTTTAGAAGAAAATAATGGCGTTGTCAATTTTTTAAAATATTGTTTAGTTTTTGAGATATGGTATTTATCATAAAAAAAATAAATACGGACCTGGATTTTTTTTACTACTTTTTTGATTAGTTTCATGCTAGTATTATCATAAAATAATAAAAATTTAAAAAATTTTTGTTTTAAGGTAAAAAAAAAAATTTATATTTAAAAAAAAATTAGTCCGAACCTGGATATTTCCAACATAAATATAAACTAAAAATTGCTAGTTAATCAATTTTTAGGTTAACTGTTTTGATACTTAGCATATTAAAATGGTTTTACGTTAATTTACAGATTTATTTGAAACAAAGTCTACGAAAAATACAAAAAAAAAACAAATTATTAAAAATAACTAATCTTTCTGATTGCCATTATGTGTAAGACATTGTTGGCATTTTTGAGTAATTTTTCTTAACGCATTTTGCATAAAAATATTTCTGCCATTTAAATATTGGGATTTTGTTGCTTGAATGAACAGTCAAACATATCACATTTTTAAAAATCTGGATATGGTCGATTTCTAGCCAGTTTAAAATAATTGTAAGCCATTTACAAAAAGTAAAATGACAATGTCAATTCCACGCTTTTGTTTTGTAAATTTCACGACCTGCTGTTTGGTTATCAAATAATTAGTATGATATTAGTTTTGTAACTTTTTAACGTTTTTTACTTTATTTATAAATCTTTTAATTATCATTTCAAAACAGATAAAGTAAAAATCGTTCAACTAGTGTGTCTTGCAATTTTTAATTTATAATTACGTTGGAAATTTCCAGGTTCGGACTATAATTTTTTTTTCAAATATTAAATAGCTTTTTTTAACCTTAAATCAAAAAAATATTAAAGTTTTATCATTTTAAGGTAATAATAGCATGGAACTAATCAAAGTAGTAATAAAAAAAATCCAGGTCCGTATTTAATTTTTTTATGATAAATACCATATCTCAAAAACTAAACAATATTTTTAAAAATTGACAACGTCATTATTTTGCTCTAAAAAAGTTGCCATAGAAAGGTTTTTACAGAATAAAAATATCTTGCAAAATAAGTCAGATACAAGGAATTAATTAAAATGCAATTTTTTCAAAAACTTCCTGTATTAGCGAAACCACGGGGTATAGCAAAAATCTGATTACACCATTTTTAAGGGCTCCAAAAAAGAGCACGGTAATAACCGAGTTTCCCATTTAATCCCATCGAAAATGGGACACGCTGTACAGCTTTCGAGCTACCAAAGGAAAAATACAAGAGAACCAAAATCTTTTTTACTATTATATGTGCAATTGTTATATAACGCCAAACAAATAAAATCACGAAAAACGACGTGTGTTTAAACAAAATGGAAATCAAAGTTAAATGGGGCTGTTATAAATGATTATAAACCTAAATGATGTTGTTATTAATGATTATAAATGCCATTAGCAAACTAAAGTATTGTTCATACTCGTCTTAGTCTTTTGTTTTTGATTAGTATTTGTCCTTTGATTAGTCTTAGCTGTCTTAAACAAAATTGGCTGTTCATACTCGTCTTTTGTTTTTGATTAGTCTTAGTCATAACCCACTGAAAAAAAAATCAATTTCAATAAAAAGGCCCATTTTCAAAAGTCATTTTCTACACAAAACAATCTTATTTAACCTAAACTGTGCACAAAACACAGACATGAAAGAACAAAAGCGAAAACGAAAAAAAAAACAAATAAAATTTTGAGGTTATGTTGAGATTTTCTGTTAAAAACATGATTCATGGCGGTAAATTCAAAATTTCGTCCGCGCACTTGCGCTCTTCAGACGCCCTGTAAAAAAAGAACAACAAATATCAGCTGATGTCTGTCACTCGTCTTAGTTGTTGTCCTAAGGATTGAAAGTTGGCAACTCTTAAGACAAAGACTAATCAAAAACAAAAGCAAAAGCATTAGCTTGTCTAACGAACTGTCACGATCAGCTGTTTTCCGATCCAAGATGGTCGCCATGGGACAAACAAAGCGTTTTCCCATAAGCCGCAATGTTAACAAAAACGTAATTTTTAAAAAAAGTGAAACGATTTAACTTACAACAAAGATGCTGTTTTAAGTATTGAACCTTTGTATACATGGGAAAAATGCGTTTTTCTTAAAAAAAATCAATTGAAGCCAGTAAATCTCAAATAAAAGGGACCATGTTTTGTTCAAAAGTCAGGTTATGTTTTTATTTACTTTTGTTTTTTTTTTACTTTTTTTCCAGTTTTTTACTCAGTTTGAATCATTATTATTAGTTTCTGTGCTGTTATGAATTGTGGCAGCTGGGGAGAGCTTGATAATGTTAGTTTTGATGGAATGCCAAGTATTTTGACCTTAAAAAATCATCTTGATTTAAATGAACTAGGTATCAGCTCAAAGAAGGGAAAAGAAAGTAGATAAGTGCTCTATTACCTGACTAAACAGAGGATAAATTGAAATATTCGAGAGTTTTTTGTCAGGTTTGTTTTGGATAAATGTGTAACTGCCATTTTGGCAACATTTTCAATTGGGATCTTTTTTTGTGCTTGAGTGGACCTTTTGCAGGAGTGTAACATAGAATTGTGTTAAACTGTAAGAAATATTTCACTATGATTTTTTTACTATTTTAGGCAAGCAACTTTCAAAACTAGAATACAGCAATGATCATGACTGGGTCTCTCCTGAATGGATTATTGTTTCAAAACGGTTGAAAAATTTTAAAAATGATGGTTGAAAAAAGGGTCCAGAGAAGAAAGAAAAGGAAAACAATATGAGGTTAAAGTGTGAATAATGAGCTGAACCAAATTTGTGCACCATCCTACAGAACTCTTAAATAAACTTTTGGTAGTGTAGCATCCTGTATAGTGTCGAGTGAAGTCCTGTATCATCAAAGTTTCTTTTTCTTTAATAAATATTTATTTTACAGACCTCAAAACAGTTTAGAATAAACTGGTGAATTTGACAATCTCCCTAACTCAAACCTCTTTTTATCTTAAACTATTTTGGTGCAAATTTTCCTTTATTTCCATGCTTTTTGACACCTAAAACTTGTAGACCGTAAAATTTGTATAGTATCTGACTGGACCTACTGCAAGTCCTGTTGTAAAATTTCTACGGTACTGTTCTGAGCTTATTACCAAAAAAATTTTTTTATGGCATCATTAATAATAGATGGAAAAAAAAGTCATCTTTGTTGACTTTGATGACCACAAGAAAAACAAATAAGTTCTCTCAGATATTTTTTTCAATTTCTCTCAAAAAAACTTGGGTTCTTATACTCCTAATGGGTCATATGCTGTTACGCCCAATTGTAGAGTAGAGTATATATTTATTTGCATAAACTTTTAGATACATAATTGAGCAAATATTGTTACAAAAAAACAGTAATAAAAGTAATATTAACAGTAGTAATACAACAGCGAATATTGTACTGTTGTAAAATTTGAACAGTACTTACTGTTGTGAGCTGATGAACCTTAGGTTTGACCATACTTAAGCCCTATGTATTATAGTTCATGTAAAATCATATGGTGATGTAAGGTGTGTGAGGCCAATGACAAGGAAAAACTGTATTTTAATTTTGCAAGTTTTTTTTTTATATAATGTTTACTTATATTTTTTTAAATAAACATATTTTGTAAAGTACTTATTAGAAGTTTGCTTGACCAACCTCGGTTGGAACTCATATGTGCATATTGATCTGTTGGACTGACCTACCTATAAGTTGTGCCTCTTTTCAATGTCACTACTGGAGGGTTAAAACAATTAAACTTTGTCTAAACCTAAAAATCATAGTGAAATATTTTTAACAGTTTAACGCTATAGAAGGCCTATTACTTAGCAAAAGGTTTAGTCAAGTACAACAAAAGATCCTAATAGAAAACCTGAATCTGATGAGAAAAGTTTAGTCTGTTTCAATTCCGTCTCTGTTAAGTGAGCCTTGAAGTGAGGTCTTTGAATAGAACTACTTTCCCCTACCTTGGGCTGATAGTTCATTGATTCATTGGTCAAAAAAACTTCAAAAACCTTTGGGGGCCCGATACCTTAGGGGGGCCCCCAGAGGTCTTATGATGTACTTTATGCTATTTTTTCTGTTTATTCATGAAATATATGGAAAATATCTAAAAAAATATGTGGTTTGGGGGGGTCCGGGCCCCTAGCCACCCCGCCCCCTTGGTGCGCCCATGTAATAATTCAAAATAAGTGAAAAAACTAGAAAAAAAGTTTAAAAAAAAACAAAATAAACAAAAACATAACCTACTTTTTTGATGAAAACATGGTCCCTTTTATTTCAGATTTTCTCGCTTTAGTTTAATATTTTTAAGAAAAACGCTTTTTTCCCATATGCACAAAGGATCTGTTCTTAAAACTGATTAATTTTTGAGACTAAAGCTCTTGTCGTTTTTGTAAAATTTACGTTTTTGTTAACATTACGGCATATGGGAAATCGGTTTGTCTGTCCTATGGAAGACATCTTGGATTTGATCATATGTTTTGTTAGACAGCCCTATTGTATGAACACTCCCATAAGAAACAGTGGTTTTAACTTTCTTATGACAAGACATATGACTAAACCAAGACAAAAGACTAGACAAAAGACGAGTATGAACGATCCATAAGAGTCTTCGTATGTAAACGTCAATAAATGTGAATCCGTATTTGCTAGTTTTATTAGAACCACATCCCCAAGAAACCAACAAAACTAAGAATATAAAATATATGGTTCAAGAAAAAAGAAAAGTAAAAATATATATATATATATATATATATATATATGTTAAGAATAGGCTGATAAGATGCATTATACATTTAAATATTTTAAAAAATATGGGCGCGTTTGTCGTGCACACACAGCTGGAAGTTCGCAATATTATACTTAAGGCAGTAATGATTATTAGTTCATATTGTTTTCCAACACTGGATATTGACCGAAAACCGGCGAATATTTACCGAGAGTCCACACTACCGGAATGCAGCAATTAGATTAAGTATGACTATTAAATCGCAGTGAGAGCAAAGTTAATAAAATTCATGTGCCAAAGACAAAGCCACGAGAAATTTAACAAAAAAAAACACATTTTAAATCAATGCCCTAGTTTGGCGTGGAAAATAAAGCGAAAAAAGGTGGTTGCCATGTCCCAATAAGTAAGGTTCAGCCTTGAATAGGGCTGAAACAGAAAAATACAACAATGTCAGCAAATTGTCCTTAATGCTTGTATTAAAAGAGGCGAAAAAAACCAGAGTTTACCAAGATTTTCAAGAGATGTTGTGTGTTTGTGTAAAATTATTTTTCTTTATATTGTGTTGATAATATCTGTACTTTCGCAAACACAGTAGCCACAACTGCAATTAAAGGTCCATAGATTCGGGTTAAATGCAGCTAAGTTAAGCTAATTTGCATTCGAAGGCCCTCTCGGATGTCGACGGTTCTAATTTGATTGTTGACGCTGATCACTGCAATATGACTGGCTATAGTCTTGTGCCCTGGATATTGTCAACGTCGGCAGTGGCGGCGCGTAGTGTAATACTTTAAGTATGCACACCAAAAAAAAATTACGCCTAACTCTTTGGGCCATCAACAATATCAAGACAATATGGCCAGACCGGTAACGCCAAGTTGTCTCAGTGCACCAATTTAAGGTACAAATGAGCTAGGGGAGTGTGGGACAAGATGGGCACCCTAAGGTTTGAAGTACATAAAAAAAAACCTGTTGTGAATAGAACAAAACAAAGAATTTTGCCTAAATTTGACAACATTTCTTTATTATAAGAAATATATATTTTTTTTAAAAACTAATACTTTTTTAATAATTAAAAAAACCTTGGTGTATACAAAAAGTCCTTTTGTGTGGGGCAAGTTGGGCAGCTCTTAAAAACTCCTATTATTTACAAAAACTGCAAATGTAATTCACGTCATCGTCTTCCTCGTCTTCTCCCATACAGGAACAACGAGCTAATCTTTAACGGTTTAAGCTAGAGTCACGAAACTTGTCACGCACATCAGCCTTCACAAACAAAAAAAATAAAATGATTGATGATCATGACCGATCTGATACCTTCCTAGCCCATTTATTGGTATACTCCAAGTAAACTCCACACTATAACAGCCTTAAAAAACAGTTTTTTTGTAAATTTCTCTCTCTTACTACTATACAGGGTGTCCCATTAAGGATGGCAGCCGGATCTATCCCAGATACTAGTACAGCTACGACTTCGGAAAAAAAAAATTTATACCAAAATCGGGCCTTGTGAATTCACCTAAAATATTATTGTTTCTGTAAGCTCCCCGTTACGGGACAGTAATAACATCTCCCAACTATAAAATTGAATTTTATGACAAAACTCTCTTAAAAAAAAATATCAAAAACAATACCTTCTCTACCGATTGCTGCCCGAGCTAGGAATGTAAAAATGATAAAATATTTAGTATTGTTTTACACAAACACATGCAAAGTTCTAAAAATGTTTTTCCAATATTCTTGATTTAAAAGCTTTTGAATTTAGGATAAAAAGGAACTTTGGTAAACTTCTATAATTTTTTTTTTTCATTACAATTGTTAAAATGTGTCTTTTTGTAACATCAAATCAACCATTTGACGATTCTTTATCGATTGGTGGTTTTTTCATGACAAATCCAACTATATTAAATTGCTTGAAAATTTTTATTAGGACCCGAAGCTGACGTCGAATCCAGAATATTTCCAATTTTCCCATTATTTCCGGGAAATATTTCTTAAGAAATCAAAAAGTCTTAAAATAATCCCCGCCTTGATTCCTTTCAAGCGAATAACGCATCTTGCAAAGTCAAATCAAATCAAATATCGATAGAGGATTTTACATTTCGTAACAAATTAAGGTCAAAAAGTAGGTTATTCCATTTCTGGCAAGCAAGCAAAATTTACAAAATACTTTAATAATTACAATAATTAAGCAAAGTAAGTTACGTGGTTCGCAATTAAGTACTCCTTTGCAACATTTTACGCAGAGCCCTTTTCTCTTCCAGTTGTCTTCTTAGCTCTAAAATATCGTCACTCTGATATGTTTTCATGTCTTCCTTTGTAGGCACTATTCTTTTGCTTTTTCGTTTTTCTTGATTGTCCGTCTTAACTGTTTCAACCAATAACTTTATATCTTCGATCATCTGCTTCTTTATTTCTTTTCTTTCTGTTATGCTTTTTCTGCGATCTTCTAAATCCTTTTGAATTTTGATCTTTGCTAATGCTAATCTTTCCTGCAACTCGGCGACTGACATTTCGCATAGAAGGCCGAGATTTGCAGTCTCTGTGGGATCAAATTTTTTGGATTCAGGGCGAACTTGGTGAATAATTTTTAACTCTTTAATAAGATTTATTTTTTTATGAAGTTCTTCCATATGTTGTTGATAAACTTTTTCCAGCATTTCTTTGGTATTATGTTGAATTAACTTTACTTGCAATCTTTTCTCTTCAATACATTTAAGTTTGTTTTCACTGGCAGATGCCTTTATATTTTGTGCCTTTTTAACTAATTCTTTAATTCTATGTTCTTCTTTAATTTTCCATTTCTCCAAATCTTCTAGAAATTGTATCTTTTGTGAGTTAAATTTTAAAAATTCTTCTTTTTTTATTTCTAGTAGTTTTTGCTTTGCAAGTATTGCAGCTTCATAGGAAAGTTGCCCTTCTAAATGCTTTTTTTCTATCGCTTCTATTTCCTGTATATTTTGTTGTTTTATAAAATCTTCTTCTGATAACTCCAACTGTTTTATATTATAACCCCCATTTAAGAGATTATTTAGGCCTAAAATGACATCCTCCTTGTTTCTATTAAGTAAAGCTGCTTGACGTAAAGTTGTGGTTAAATTACAACTAATTTGAACCTCGCCAAATTTTGGAACAGGTTTGATCTGTAATTTGGTTGTCGGCATTTCCTCTACTTTTTTATTTTGTGCAGGCTTTGTTAATCTCTGCGGTATTTTGCTAGCTTCTTGTAATAGCCTTTCAGCTTTTTCTCGATTTTGTCTTTTGAACTTTTTAATTTTTTTCTGAAATCTAGTGTCTTGTAAGTAAGTTGAAGATGGAACTTTTTTGGCTATAAAATCGCAAACAACCCTTGGTGTATTCGCTGGAGGTGCAGGAATTTTGGAAGATTTAAGTTTCAACCCCAAAGTGTCTGTGGGTTTTGTTAATGGTCGTTTCAGTTGTTGCTTAGTCAATTCTAGTTGGTATTTGTTAGTTAACCTTTCAATTAATTTGGTTTTGGAAATAAGGGGTCTCATTATAATATCCAAAACATAGCCGTCATCAAAAATTTCGCAGGCTTGTTCACAGAGGTAAATTTGAAAATAATTTTGGTAAAATAGAGGTAAAAGTTTGTTTGTAAAATCAAATTTTATTTCTAAAAAAATCTTCAAAACATCCTGTGCAGTGTCTTCATTAAGAATAAATAATATCGTAAAGATAATAAATGATATTACCTCATGTCTATCTTTAGCAGAAAAGTACGTTTTGCTAAAATTCTGGGAAAGTCGATTTAGAAGCTTTTCACTTTTCGTAAGCAACAAAAACAGCCGAATTAATATTTCATTATCTCTAAAATGAAAACTATTGTTTTCAATAAATTCCTTTGGCCAAACTGCTTTGACTCCATCATTTTCTTTTTTAAATAAAGCATATGCTTTTCTTAGAGATTTTATGGTATTTAATGTAACACTCATACTTGTTTTGAAAATAAAAATTTTTGTTTATTATGACATTTCTCTCAAATTATGTGGCTAAAGGGTAATCCAAGGCTATCAAAACGGACGGGCCACGATCCTCCACTTTGTTGACGTCACATCCGGGGCTGATTTTTTGTTTGATGGTCACGTTACGACACAGCTGATTGTCTTTAAAATATTGAGGTTGGAATGACAGTTCATGAATATTTGATTTTTTTAAAAATAAAGCCGTTTTTGAGATTGTTTTTACTTTATTCTGGCAGAACAATTTTTTTTTAAATGTATAGTTATCCTTAATTTTTCATAGCCGCTTCATTAGCTCACACAAAAATTAAGTTTAAAGCAGAAGCGAAAGTGACAATCACAGATGACAAAGTCAAATACATAGTTGGCATGTGGTACATGGCGGGTAATTTGAATTCAAAATAAGGAATGCTAAATCTTGAAGATTTTAACCTTTTAATCATGTTGCTTTCTTACAAACCTTTGGTGGAATATCGGGATTGTGTCTGAGAATATTTCACTGAAATTTTGCGGAAATCTGTAGTGCCATTTTGAAAATATCATAAAAAAACATCTGACCTCCCATAAGACCCAATGTAAAATTCAGCCCCGGGAGAACAGCTGATTTTTTCAGGGTCGTGGCCTCTATTTTTGTGTTGGCCTTGGGTAATCAAACAAAGTAACAAAAGGCAAGGATTTGCGGTTGGACGTGAAGAAAGAGTGAATGCAATAATATACTCGGTGTTTCCTAAACATTGGCAGAAAAATTATAGAGATTCCTTGCATAATTTTAAACGACGGACGCAACTTTAATGAACTAGAACATAGAAATGCAACCAACAGCGTCCGTGTGCAGTACATGCAAAATAACATTGGGTTTTTGAATGTGCCAGCAGCGGAATAATACGCTGAATTTCGGAATGATGTTTTTGGTTGCGCATTGATGTATGAACGTTCATGTATTAATTCATCCACATCCATCTGTAGAGGCCTTAAGACTTTTTTATCTTTTGACTATTTTTGAAAAACCGAGCGTCAAGAGGTTGAGGCTTTAGATCTGTTTAGTTTACCGTCAAGACAACGTCAAAAGTGATGGTGTGGATGTTTAGGCCTTCAAAAATTACCTATGAATTTAATCTGAGGGCACGGTAGTGACTCGCCAAGTTCGCGCTGACATACCATCTTTTCTTGAAACATTTTAGCCCATATTAGACTTATATAAAACTCTACTTTGGAATGAGCTACTCAAGAGAATCTCAAACTTTGCACAGTCGTAGATCTCCATAGACTTAACAACTCCTCCAAGTTTCATGGACTTTCATCAAGTAGTAGAGTAGTTACGAAATTTCAAAAAACGTCGAAATTGCCACTCACTCACTGACTCACTCATGTATAGATCATCAAAATTCTACTGTACTTCAGAGTGATAGAAATTATGACCAAACCCCTGGAAAAAATCATAAAAACCCTAAAATTCTAATTTACTCCCCTCCCCTATACATATAAAGTTATGTAAAAGTAACATTGCCCACATCCAGAAATGCTAGAGAGCTGAGCTTTGAAAGGCCGATAGTAACTATGATAAAGCTATAGAAAAAGATTAAAACACCACAAAATTCTAATTTACTTTCCTCCTCTATAAATGTAAAGTTATATAAAATTAACACTGCCCACTTCCAGAAACGCTAGAGAACTGAGCTTTGGAAGACTGATAGGAACTATGATAAAACTATTTAAAAAAAAAAAATTTGCTTCCCCATAAATGGAAAGCTGAGTTTTAGAAGGCTGATAGGAACTATGATAAAACCATAGGAAAATAAAAAAAAACCTCAAAGTTTTTAATAAGACATTGCAAAAGTTTTGAACAATATTCCGCATATTTTAATTTAAAACTTAAATATTATCCAAATCCTTTAAATAAGGAGTGAAACATAACAAAAACATTTCATGTAAAAAAAGCCAAGTACGCAAAAGTGGTATTCCGTAAAAAGAATTGAGATAAAAGTAAAGCCAAGTTCTCCAATACAAATTTCAAAATAAAAGGTACTTACTAGTTTAGAAATGTTTTCCTAAACTTGGCTATTCCGGCTGCAAATGAATCTTAGGCACAGGCTAAATTGAAGATACATTTGTATTGGCGAACTTGGCTTTATTTTTATCTCAATTCTTTTTACGGAATACCACTTTCGCGTACTTGGCTTTTTTTTACATGAAATGTTTTCTTATACATTTTTTTTATGTTTTCGCACACTCGAAGAAAAAATAGTGTTCCTAACTCTTACAGGAAAGTTTTGTTTCCATACTTAACTGCAGGCTGAACTCCGTTACGCTTCGGTCGGCCAGCTGCAATCGCGTGACACTGACCCTAGCCATAGCTTAAATTTAAGAGATATTTAAGTTTTAAATAAACTCAATTTTAAAACAATGTTGTTTTGGTTGCGATGGTATTAAATTTTTCAGGCTCTGTTTTTTTTACAGTGGCTTTGCCCTACAAAAAAAATTTACAAATAAATTTTACATGGCCAAGGTTTGAAATGATTAAAGTTTTGTTTGTGTTTTCGTTTGACGTAATAAATCGTAAAGTGGAATAAAAAGTTTAAAACTAATAAACCGATTTTATCCAAATTTAATCAAATCCTACTTTGAGTTTTATAATCGATAGCATTAGAGTGCCACCACTTTACCGCTAATTTTTATGAAGAGCCCTTTACTCTAATATATTTTTATTTAAAGCGGGGTCTACACATAACGTTTTGCCTGACGTTTTACTTAATCAGGTAAAACGGATCAGGCAAAACCTTTTGTGTAGACAATAAAACGTACGTTTTTCCTGAACTAAACAGGACTGAAGTCGGACCTGTTGAACTGATCAGTAGAGGCTTTCTTTCCGGTAAAACGTCAGTTTTAGCGGCATTTCTTGTGGTAGTGCATACAATTTTAATTCCTTTCGAGTGCAACTTAGAAGTTGGTATACGAACCGTCCGACATTAGATAAGATAATTTTTTAGGAAATCAAACAGGTTATTGTCTTCCTCCACTAATTTTTAATTCGTTTTAAACAAATAGTCCTGACATGTTTCGTAAGCAGAAATTTACATCTTCAGGGGACATTAGCACAACATTTTGAAAAACTGACATTTAAAACAAAAAACATTATTGACAAAAGGTTCCTCCATGGTGTTTCAAAAACTGATCTAAAAACGTACGTTAAAACTATCAAGTGTGTACGCTAGTCTTTTAACCGTCATACTTGACCCTTTTGACTGACAGGCAAGACGTAAGGTAAAACGTTATGTATAGACCCCGCTTAATACACTCCTATTCATGAATAATGTCGCAAAAATTTCTTTATATCTGAGGCACTTATAACAATTTGGCAACAAGAGTTTATTGCTAATTTTTTATTAAATTATTAAAAGAGGGGTGCATCTGTAAATAGTTTACATTATTGATGTAAGGTTTGGAAGGCAGAGCTTTGATCTGGAAATCCTGAGGTTATGTCACTAACTGGTGGTGGGCACCATCTTTTGGTTGCAGTAAAGTAAAGTAAGGGTTGAGTTAATCTGTGGGTACTACAATATTATTATTATTTTGCATTAAAATTATAAAATAATAAACATCATAACAAAAATATTTCATGTAAAAAAAGCCAAGTACGCGAAAATGGCATGCCGTAAAAAGAATTGAGATAAAAGTAAAGCCAAGTTCTCCAATACAAATTTCAAAATGAAAGGTTCTAACTAGTTTGGAAATGTTAGCCGAGAGTCATTTACAGCCGTAATAGCCAAGTTTAGAAAAACATTTCCAAACTAGTAGGAACTTTTCATTTTGAAATTTGTATTGAAGAACTTGACTTTACTTTTATCTCAATTCTTTTTACGGAATGCCATTTTCGTGTACTTGGCTTTTTTTACATGAAATGTTTTTGTTATAATTTCACTTCTTTTTTAAAGGAATTGGATAGTATTGTTCAAAACTTTTGCAATGCCTTACTTAAAATTTTGAGGTTTTTAAATTTTTTCCCATGATTTTATCATCATCATTATCATCAACCTTCCAAAGCTCAGCTCTCTAGCGTTTCTGAAAGTGCAAAATGTTACTTTTACATAACTTTACATTTATAGGGGAGGAGAGTAAAGGAAAATGTTGGTGTTTTTAAATTTTTTCCTATAGTTTTATCATAGTGTCTTTTAGTCTTAAAAAGCTCAGCTCTCTAGCGTTTCTAGAAGTGGGCAGTGTTACTTTTACATAACTTTACATTTATAGGTGAGGGAAGTAAATTAGAATTTTGGGGTGTTTTAATTTTTCTCTATAGCTTTATCATAGTTACCATCGGCCTTCTCAGCTCTCTAGCGTGTCTGTAAGTGGGCAATGTTACTTTTACATAACTTTACATTTATAGGGAAAGGAAGTAAATTAAAGTTTTTTTTTTCAGGGGTTTGGTCATAATTCCTATCAGTCTGGCAAATATCAGCTTTGTAGTGTGTATGGAAGTACAGTAGAATTTTGATCATCTATACATAGACAAATGTAAATAATTAGTTTACTGTGGATCTATACATGAGTGAATAAGTCAGTGAGTGGCAATTATAAGTCGATATTTTGAAATTTTGTAACTACTTTACTACTTTATAGAAGTCCATGAAACTTGGAGGAGTTGTTACCTCTATGAAGCACTGTGCAAAGTTTGAGATTCGTAGCTCATTCCGAAGTAGAGTTTTAGATAGGTGAAATATGGGCTGAAATGTTTCAAGAAAAGATGGTACGACAGCGCGAACTTGGCGAGGCACTGCCGTGCCCTCAGATAAGGCCAATTTAATTAATGACACAGTTTTAAGTTATGAAGTAAAGCAGCGTGCTACTAGAAATATTATAAATATACATAGTAAAAAATCTGTACAAAGTGCATCATTTATGCGGTATGTTATTATCTTTGCTTGAGCTTGGTAATTTTAACTATTTTTTATACCATCTCTCTACATTTAGTCATATTGACCTGTACCCACATGGCACAAATGTGAAAAACTTAACTTGGAACACCCTGTATATATATAATTTTCTACAGGGTGTCCCAAGAGCCATATAAGATAAAAATAATTATACATTTTGCATGTCTGAATATCTACAAACAGTTCTGTAGTTTTATATGTTTTTAAAGTTTTAAGACACCCTATATAAGGTAAAATATACTTTCTAAATTGATTTTTAACCTAAACTAAACCAGTGGCGCACCCAGGAATATGTCTTGGGGGGGGCCGAGGCCTCTTGGGGGGGCCCGAAGCTTCATGTTGTCAAATTTTAAGCTATTTTTTGTGTTTTATCATGAAATATGTAGAAAATATGTAAAAAAATCTAAGGCTTATGGGGGGCCCGGGCCCCGGGGCCACCCCCTGGGTGCGCCCATGACTAAACCATTTTAAGCTTTACATACTTAAGAAAAATTATAGGTATTATGCACACTGTATAATACATCCAAACCAGACTATTATTTAAAAATCACTTAAAAATAAAAATGACGTAAATAACAAGGACTAAAAAGGATGAGCCGACAATGCCGAAATTACATTGTTGTCAAGTTAGCTTAAATTTGTATCCCTAAAAGTTTCAGCTGCGATATTATTCATAAAACCGAGTACGTACTTACCTTTATTCTCGTTTCATATCTTTTGATTTTCGTAACTTTGTTTTCAATTACCTAAAACAAAAATTTTGGTTAGAAGAATTTTAGTAAATGTATTTGCAGTACTTTAATACATTATGCACATAACCTATTTTGATCACAATATTCTTGCACGATAGTTGAGAAATTCTATTGAGAATATTTTTAGCAAATTAACGCATTTTGGAAAGTAACTGTCAGACATTTAATTAGCTTTGAATCAGACATTTAAATAGCTTTGAATATAAACAGGGGGAATCAACAAGCCCCCTCTCCATTTCCAAGCTAGTAAGAACCTGTCATTTTAAAATGTGTATTAGAGAACTTGGCTTTACTCTTATCTCAAGTCTTTTTACAGAATACCATTTTTTACATGAAATGTTTTTGTTATGATTCCACTCCTTTTTTTAAAGGATTTGGATTTTTGTTTAACTATTAAAGTAGTAAAATATGCGAAATATTGCTCAATATTTGCTTTTTAATTTTTTCCCATGGTTTTATCATAGCCAAGGGCGGATCCAGAGGTGCTTCTCGGGGAGGGCACTTTAGGTGACATTCTCTGTTGGTTAAAAACGGTATATATTTTTTTAAGCAGCATTTTATTAAATTAGTCAGAACTAAAAAGTACAATATCTTACATATATCTTTACAAAATATTTTGCAAGTTTAGGCTACAAATTCAGGATAATTTATTAACAAAAGTGGTTGTTATTTCGATGATAAAAACAATAGACACTTTCATGCGCCGCAAGCAAAAATTTTGAATTTTTATTAGCAAAAACCTTACTTTTTACTCATTTTTTGTATATTCAAAAAATTCTCGGGGGGGGCAAGTGCCCCTAGTGCCATCCCCCCTGGATCCGCCACTGATCATAGCTCGTAACAGCCTTTCGAAGCTCACCTCTCTAGCGTTCCTGGAAGTGGACAATATTACTTTTCCATAACTTTAGATTTATAGATGAGGGTAGTAAATTAAAATTTTGGATTTCTTTTATTTTTTCAATAGTTTTATCATAGTTCCTATCAGCCTTCCAAAGCTCTGCTCTCTAGCGTTTATGGAAGTGGGCAATGTTACTTTTACATAACTTTACATGTATTTATTAGAAGTAAATTAGAATTTTGGGGTTTTTTCCAAAGGTTTCGTCATAATTCCTGTCAGTCTGCCATTGGCGTAGCTAGCCTTGCTTTTCAGGGGGGGCCGTGGCCCCAGTCTATCTTGAACAAAAAGCAAACATAGGTTTTAAAGAGTCGTGTAAAGTGTGCAATGAATAAAAAAAATACGCGCATTAAATGTTCTAATATTTTAATATAACAAATTTAATAATACATTTACCAACTTATTTATATGTATACACAGGAAGTATGTAATTCAGCAATTCTACAAAGAAAGTTTTCTACGTCGCTGACTGAAAGCGTCTACCACACTGTCTAAGTCGACCTCAACATTTTTTTCTATGAATAACAATGACAAACCTGAGTGTCTCTCTTGAGTCATAGTTGTTCTAAGCCAATTAAAAACTCTCCTCATGGCAGAGAAAGACCTCTCACAAGTTGCACTTGAAATTGGAAGAATACTCGCAACTTTAAAAAGTTGGTAGAGGTTTGGATAGGTGTTTTCTGCTATATGTTGTTTGATAGAATCATGACCAACAGTTTGATTTAACCGAAAAATACAATTCTTTCAAACGGTAATTTCTGCCCTTAGAGTAGAAGTATTAATATTAAAAATTTTCTGGTATTGCTCGACGAATTTATTCCATTTAACGACGTGGGAAAACTTAATATGAAAATGGTTATGAAATTGTCACCAAAATCGGAAAATTTTCATGACACTAAACGCTAACCTCAAACAAACTAAACCTTACGACATCTACAACCCGATTTCGGAAACAGAGGAGCAAAGGTCGCTGTCTTTATTAAATGCGAAATTTAACTTACACTTCTATAATATTTTAACAATATGCATAATTATGTTTAAATTTAAAAAATATTTTCGGGAAATTGCATAAGTGCAGAAAAGTTACCGATAATTTAAAGAAAAAAAGCCTAATTCCGCAAGACAAGGGATTTTCCTGAAATGTAAACATTATCTGAATGATTTTAAATTTTAATGCACCTATTTTATTTGAATATTTCCCGAATAATAATAGAAAAGTATGTATTTTCAGCGTCATGTTCTTTTACTAGTAGTCGGTAGGGGAGGCCTAAAATATCTTAGGGGGGGCCTGAGGGACTTCAGGGGGGGCCAGGCCCCCCCTGGCCCCCCCTAGCTACGCCAA
The DNA here is from genome assembly GCA_963576565.1 of Aspidapion aeneum. Taxonomy (NCBI): domain Eukaryota; kingdom Metazoa; phylum Arthropoda; class Insecta; order Coleoptera; family Brentidae; genus Aspidapion; species Aspidapion aeneum. Next base: position 3,808,929 of record OY755040.1, read on the forward strand.
TGCAGTCTGCCAAATTTCAGCTCTGTAGCATGTCTGGAAGTACAGTAAAATTTTGATGAGCTACACTTGAGTAAGTGAGTGGCAATTTCGACGTTTTTCGAAATTTCATAATTACTTTACTACTTTATGGAAGTCTATGAAACTTGGAGGGGTTGTTAACTCTATGAAGATCTACGAATGTGCCGTTTGAGTTTGAATTTGAAATGTTTCAAGAAAAGATAGTACAGCAGTTTGCGCCGCGAACTTGACCGGGCACTGCCATGCCCTTACAAATATGCTAGGCCAAGTGAGGTCCTGCCACTTCGCACACCCAAAAAAATCTACTAATCCAAATTCAGTTTTTTGAGTGACTGTGCTCTAGAAGAGAACGTTATTTCATTAAAGGCACTTTCCGGAATCTGGTTTTCAAATATGATTTATCCGCAACCGGACCACTTCCGATTTCGTAAGCGACATAAATCGATGCATCCTACACTCACAGATTAAAAAAATAAGTAGATAGAAAACGCTGTGTATTCGTTTTATACTGGGTTATATTTTCTTTTTGTTAATAGAAATCTTGAAAACAACCTTTGACTTTAATTTAAAGTTTTTATATATATATTTATCGGTTTCACAACGTTCTACGTCTTCCGATACCCAATCTCCACTCGTTTCTGTTTGCCCATAATTCATCATATAGGCCTCTTATTCTTATTTCATTGTCTATTCCTTCCCTCCAGCTTCTCCTTGGCCGTCCTCGTTTTCTTCGGCCAGTTGGTTTCCATTGTAGTATTTGTTTAGGTAGTCTTTCATCATTCATTCTTTGTACATGTCCGTACCACACTAGTTGTTTTGTTCTTATATCATCCACTAAAGTACGTTCACCCACTCTCATAATTTATCTTATTCTTTGATTTGCAACTCTTTCTCTTTTTGATTTCCCTGCTGCTCTTCTCCAATAGTCCATCCCCGTAGCGGAGAGCATTTTTTCTGTTCTATCCTTGATTGGCCATACTTCTGAGCCGTATGTAATAATACTTTTTACAATGGTGTTATATATAAGCTTTTTGTTATGTTTTGATATACTTTGGTCCCAAATTATTCCATTTAATAAAGTTATTGCTTTTCTTCCTTGTACGTTTCGATCTTTTATAGCTTTGTCTAGTGTTCCGTCAGCTGTAATTTTTAGACCTAAGTATTTATACTCATCAAAGGACTGAATTCGCTGCCCGGTATTTAAGATTAGATCCTGTTTCATTCCATCGATACACATATACTCTGTCTTATTGAGATTAACCTCTAGTCCCCACTTATTGTACTCTTCCATTAGTTTTCGTGTCATATATTCGAGGTCGTCATAATCCTGAGCCACTACTATCTGATCATCGGCGAAACATAAAGTATACAAGGTGGTTTCGTCCAACGGAATTCCCATGTTTTGGCATTTTCTCTTCCATACTTTAAGGACTTGTTCCAAGTATATCTTGAAGAGCGTAAGCGAGATACAGCAACCTTGTTTAAGACCTTTATTTACTTGAAAGCCTTTGGTTAGTTTTGCTTTTATTTTAACTTTTGCCTTACTGTTGCGGTATAACTCTTTAATGGCCTTAATTAGTTGTACGGTTATGTTTGTGTTTTCCAACGCTTTCCAAAGTAGATTTAGTGGTATACTATCATATGCCTGAAGTTTTTAAACTGGTTTAAATGGCTTACCAGATAAAATTCATTTTGTTTTCTAATTTTTTTTCTAGTTTTTGTTCCAGCTGATGATTTAGAATAAATCCGATTAAATTTAACGCGATTAAATATTTATTTACCAATTCTTTATTTTGTATTTTGCATTTACAGTAATATGTATTTTGTTCGTGTATTATTATATGTATTATTATTAAATTAAAAGTATTTTTAGCTATTTTTATTTATATTTATACATATGTAGGTACTTTTTTTAAACTTGGTTAGTGGTTAATAATACTTGTTGGCTACTACAACCATAGAGTAATATATATACTACGGAGTATGTATTACTCTCTGCTACTACTAAGATACATAATAGGTACCTTTTTCATTTCTAGTCTGTACTTTTCTATGTGGATTTACATGAGCTTGTAGGTCCCTGGCCTGTCTGCGGGCCAGTACAGGAACGCATCCAATCACAAGGTTTTGATGCCACTCGACTATGGCTCGATAGCTAAACACCCTTATGGAGGCAACCATCAACTAAAATAGCAAAAAGCATCCTTGGCCAACTAACATTCTGGATAGAGCCTTGAAAACTATCTATTTTAAAAGTTTAACATGTTAAGTTTGTTTTAAGGCCACGCCAGCCAAAGTTAAGGTAGTATAAACTTAGTTTATAAGCATAGCTTGCAACTGGTTAGCAGTTTGATGAAGATTTAAGCGATAAAGAATAAAAATCAATAAACCTTCCGAATTTAAACAAAAAATAAAACAAACTAAAAAATGGTTGGCCAAGGACCATGGACAATATTTGAATTCCATTTCGTATTTCAATTCTGTGAAATGCATCGTTTCAATTGCAAATAAAAGCGATTTATTGAAAATATGCAATATTAAATTTGGGGAAAGCAAATTTAGTTTTTAATGAAAAAGTACCTGCGTTTTCAAAAAGACGCGCTACATATTAGTTATTATTTATATATTTTCAATTATGACACAGAGAAGATGTTCTTTTTATTTTTACTATTTCATTTCGAATATACAGGGTGTCCCAGATAAAAGCAACCACATGGGGATTTCGGAAACGGTAAGTCAATATGAGTTTGTTTAGGTCTAAAGTTCGATAAGCATATTGCAAACCTTCAAAGTAAAATTGCTTCAAACTGTTATGCTGTGAGAGTGATTGGTGATAACCTTGGCTTGGATGTTGCCAAAAATGTTTATCACTCGTTGGTAGAATCGCATCTTCGATATGACATTTGCTTTTGGGGATCCTGTTCGCAGTTTTTAATAAATTCAGTTTTTGTCCTCCAAAAAAGGGCAATAAGGAATTTGTGTGGAGTCAAAAAGCGCGTGTCTTGCAGGCCTCTTTTTTTGAGGCATAGAATTTTAACTTTGTGTTGTATTTTTATTTTAGAAACTGTATGTTTAATGTTTAAAAAGTATCGTCATGAATTATTATTACCTAGACAGTATAACACTCGTAATACCTTTACTCTTAATCTTCCTATACCTCGCTCAACTTTGGAGAAAAACTCATTTATTTCCAATTGAAAAAAGCTTTTTAATCATTTGCCAGTTGAGTTTCGAGAAATAAAAAATCTAGGGAAATTTAGAAGAAAAACAAAAGATTTTTTAGCGAGCAAAGCTTACTATACTTTGGAAGAATACTTTGCTGACTGAAACTATTTATTTTTATATTTAGGTTTATCTGACAAAATCTGACACAGATCGTGGGGTTTTGATTTTATTGAATGTAAATTTTGACGTCGTTTTGTTTTAATCAAGTTTTAGCTTTTTATTGTGTTTACCAATTTTTATCTATAGTTTTAAGTTTGACTTACTTTTTTTATTTAAATAATTTTAAATCAATAATTTTCATTGAATTTAAATTTTGGCGTCGTTATGTTTTAATCAAATTTTAGATTTTTCTTATTTTCACCGATTTTTATATAATTTTAAGTTTGACTGTTTGACTTTTTTTTATTTAAATAATTTTAAATCAATAATAATTATTTAGTGTTCAATAGACTATAATTGGATAAATGAGACTTTTGTCAATGTCTACTTTGGTAAACTGACTAATAAAGCCAATTTTTGTATTTGAACTTAAATAAAATTATGGCGTTAGCAATTAAAAGTAGGTACATCAAATGTTAGTTAAATTTATTTTTAAACTTTATTTAGTTTTTCTATTATTGTTATTTTGATAGGGATTAATGTATCTCAATAGTTTTAAAGCTTTTAGTTGGATATTTTATACTTTAGATAAGTAAGGCTTTGTCAATGTATAATATTGTATTCTGACTAATAAAGCTAATTTTGATTTGATTTGATTTGATTTAAATGAGAAAAAAGTTGCGCTATTCTAAGCCCAATCAGGTGCTGTATCAATATTAAAGATATCTTGTTATACAGGGGTTACTAAAACATCGAGCATAAACTAAAAATTGTGTTTTTTGAAAAATTGAAATATCGCCGATATCTTGCAAACCAATTTAATGAAATTTGGTAGTTTTGTATAAAAAACTACGGCCAATCGAATGACGTTATCAAATTTTTTCTAGGCTTTCGAGTTTTTTTGAAACCATAGCCAACTTTGTTATTTCTTATGACCGCCATATTGAATTTATACGTCAATAAATAGAGCATTAAAAGAGACGGACGGAAAATGTGAATTTATTTAAAAAACTGTTTTTCACTTGGTTGGCTATGAAACAAAGGCCGTAGTTGCGTTTGTTGTCATACCTACGTAACTATCTGTTAAAACTTTGTCATTTTTTTTTGAGTCACAGTATCAATCAAATTAAACATGGAAATGTTTCCAAATTGGGATAAAATAGATATGTATGAATGTTATATTTTGTGTAATAAAAATGCTGGAAGAGCTCGAGATGTGTACTTTCAGAGATATCCAGAAAGATGACAACCAGGTTTGTTAAAGTTCAAAATACTTAGAAATAATTTAATTGAAGATGGTTCCTTTAAAAAACAAAATCGTGATCAACAACCTGATAAAAATATTGAAGCTCTGGTTTTACAAAGTGTCGTTGACAATTCTCACATCTCCCTTCGTGAACTGGAAAATATTGTTGAAGCACCCAAATCAACTGCACAAAGAATTCTTACAAAATTTAAGATCATCCATATACAACACATATTAGTTAAGCACTCCGAGATGGTGACTTAGAAACAGCAGCGTAGCGTGGGGGGGCGCGCGGGGGGTTCGTCGCCCCCCCCCCCCGCCCCGAGGGTAGTGGCGCCCCATAGGTGGCCGAAGCGCCCTCAGCTGTATTAAGTCGGGCCGGTAATGGCCAATTGAGTGGGTGCCAAAGGAAACTAACGACATGAAGACCTTTTTTTTTTGTCGCAAGATTCGTGAGAGGCGCCCTTGTGACTTATCGGTCGCCCCCTCACACATGATGACCTTTTTTTTTTTTGTCGCAAGATTTGTGAGAGGCGCCTTTTTGACCTTTTTGTTTTTTTTTGCCACAAGATTTTTCATCAGTTTGCAGAGGCGCCCTTTTTAGCTGTCGCCCCCTACCGCCCTTTCGGGCACGCTACGCCGCTGCTTAGAAAGGAGAACCTTGTTTTACAATTTGTTCATACAAAAATCGCAAGAAAACCCTCAATTTCCGCTTAAGGCTCTGTGGTCCGATTAAAGCAGGTTTACAAACTGCGGAGTGTTTAACAGACATAAGTACGTGTACTGGGCCGATGAAAATCCGTTCCTAAATCGTGAAGTGCACCATCAAGTTAGGTGGGGTTTGAATGTATGGCTAGGAATCATAAACGGACACATACTATTTAACATTTTTCATAATAATTTGACGGCACCTAGAAATTCTACAATATTACGTTGACCAAATTTTAGAAAATTTGCCTCTGCAAGATTTGACAAACATGTGGTTCCAGCAAGATGGAGCACCTCCACATAATGCAAGAATCATAACCGACTATTTGAATCAGCAACATGGAAATAACTGGATCGGAAATCGAGGTCCAGTTGTCTGATTTTTGTATTTGGGGATGTTTATTCTACTGCTCAAAATACGATAAAAGAACTTGAGGCAGCCGTTGTTCAAGCCATAGAAGAAACTCCTGAACAAATGGTTAAATATGCATGCATGTCTCTGATTCATCGATGCAGGATTTGCATGAATAACAACGGTGGAAGTTTCGAACATTTGCTTATTTAATTCAATGCTTTGTTATCGGTTTTTAGTTTTATTTTAAATTAAATAATAAACGCAAACTTTTGTTTCAAGATAAATTTTAAGAAGTTGTATTATTTCTTAGCCAGAGAAAAATTTAAAAATAAGGGCCTTAAAGATATGCATAAAAATTAAATAAATGGATAAGTTTTGAAAGGTAGTTACGTAGGTATGACAACAAACACAACTACGGCATTTATTTCTCAGCCAACTAAGTGAAAAACTATTTTTTAAATAAATTCACATTTTTCGTCATCCAAAGATATACACGGTTAAAAAGCTCCTTTTATGCTCTATTTATTGAAGTATAAATCCAATATGGCGATCATAAGAAATAACAAAGTTAATTATGGTTTTAAAAAAACTAGAAGGCCTAGAAAAAAACTGTTAACTGTTTATGTTAATTGTTAATTATTGTCATTTAATTGGCCGTAGTTACTTATGAACAAGATGCAACATGGCGGCAATATTTCAATTTTTCATAAAATACAATTTTTAGTTTTTGCTCGAAATTTTAAAAACCCCTGTAGATATTTTTAATTTTCATACGGCATCTGATTGGGCTTAGAATAACTTTTTTCGTATCTGTTACCGTTTCCGAAATCCCCAAGTAGTTGCTTTTATTTGGGACACCTTGTATATGTTTTAGAGATTTTCACTTCACGTTTAAAAAATACATGAGAGCTTTAATCAAAAGTATGCCATATTTTATCAATCTTCTATATTATCAAATACCAAATTGCAAATAATGCAAAGACCTAAAACTATAAACAATAAGTGAAATTAAAGAAAGAAAAATAAGAAAAAAGCAGAAAACTTTTTTCTTATTTTTCTTTCTTTAATTTCACTTGTTGTTTATATTCTTCTATATGTAGCGGTTTTTAATAAAAAACAGTTTAAAAAACGCGACGCGTTAAAAATTTTTTATTTTAATTTTAATGTTTAATGTTTGCTAATTAAAGCAATTTTGTAAATTTAACGATAACAAAATGATCAATGGTGATTAATTAATGTACTTTGTAACAAAAATTTATTATATATAAAACTTTAAAGAACACATATGGTATTTGCGGATTTGTGTTCTCTTCTAATTTAAAACCTTCACAATAGAAAGCAATTTTTTTAATAACACCCTGCAGTTAGTGAAAGTAACACAATTACCGAATTTATCTAAGTACACACTGCTAACAGGAAAACGCAGTTTTAAATATTTTTATTTTGGCTCAACTTAAAAATCAATTAACAAAAATTTCAATGAAAGTTTAATCCCACGCACTAGGATTTCACCAATGGCGCAGCTATCGTTGGGCAAACCGGGGCAGTGCCCGGGGTCCCAGCGGCCCTAGTAAAAACATCGTTTTTAAGCGGCAATAAATTCCTAAGTTAAAGGATCAGGCACACCTCTTATGGGATTTCTGTAATCCGTCAAACCTCATGAAATTTTGGTATGTTGTAGATTGAACCTTTCTTATCAAAAGTTCTCATGGGCCCAACTCAAATTAATGACCAGTTTTTGAAATACAGGGTGTTGAAACTGATAATGTCCAAGAAGATTAATGGCTCTTTAGACGGTTGTTCCAAACATAAAAGCAATATTTTTATTACATATATTTACGATTTATTTCTTATTTTGAATATGTACCTCTAAAACATTATCTACAGGGTGTTTAAGTAAATATCAGTCGAATGTTTTAATGAGAAACATACTTTAGTGTGCTGCAACTTAAATTAATTTCCAGTTTTTTAAATACAGAGTGTTGAAGGTGATAATGTTCAAAAAGCATAATAGCTATTCAGACGGGTTTTCCAAACATATACACAAAGTTACTATTACGTATAGAGTATTTAAGGAAGTGTCCTGAATGACTTAGTGACAGTTTTCGGAACAGTATTCCTGATTAAGGCAATCAAATGATTTTGAAAAATCACACACTTCCGCCGCAACCTCTTTATCATTCAGATTTAAACAGAGATTTTCCACTTCCACTTCCAAAAATGCTAGAGAGCTGAGCTTCGGCAGACTAATAGGAAATATAATAAAACTATAGGAAAAAATGTAAAAACCCCAAAATTTTAATTTGCTTACGACGACGACGGTTGTCTCTTCTTTCAGCTAAATCCTTTAGACTAGAAAAATTTTCTAAATAAAATGTTTACTTTCTAATATTGTGTAATAATAGATTACATTAAAAAAAAAACATTTACACCAGTATTTACTAAGACCTTAAGACTTAGCATTGTAGACCGGATTTAAGTATCAAGTCTATAGACTTGATACCGACCGGTTTAAGTGTATTTTTTTAATACTCACAGGTCAAATAACTGCAAAGATTTGGTTCACCCTAATGTACAATATGATAGTAAGCATTTCTCAGTGCGTTTCATCTCATATAAATTCAAATTAACTTTAGAAATAAAGAAAAACCACATAAAAATTTTGTAACCAAATGTCATTTTATGGAAACTTAGTCCGTGCAGTCGTAGAATTCCCGTTAAAAATAGTCTCAAATTGTAGTACCACCCCTGAGGGGTGGTTTAAAGTTCGAAAAACCACAGAAATAATCCATGATTGACAAAAAAACTTACATACAAAAATATTCAAAGCTAAATAATACATAAATAACTTAAAACTATATCTGTAGATGCATTACCGAATTAAATACGTATCAATATTTAAATACTGTAAAAAGCACAAGATATATTAGAATCCCTTTTCAATTACTCATTCACTAAAACAATCGACCATCGGTTTAATCGTCGCTAGCTTGTCTAAAAAATTAACATGTAAAATATAGCGGACAGCTGACACTGATTTACACCGTTTTTATTCGACATTTCCTAGTGACATTTAGAGGTTTAAATATGGCTACCATTGTTAAACCAAAATATTTGATTATTTTTATTTATTTATAACCTTGGTGTGGAAATTATGTCTTTGTAACAACAAAAAAAGATGACCCATATCGCAAGGTATTTATGAATAATTTACATAAATATTAAAAACTATTGCATTTACGGGAAAAATGAGTTAAACCTTCAACCAAAATGTAGACTTTTAAACCTAGGATTGTAGGACTTAGCATTTAGCACTCTTTAGTAAATACTGGTATTAGGTTTTTTATCTACAAACTGAACTCAACAGAATGCAGTGCCACGCGATTTTAAAATTACTGCAATCCCCCCAGAAAAACGCAATGTTAAGGTTTATTGGTTTTTCTGCCTAGAGCAGCGTAAAAATACTGCTGGTCATTCATTAGAGAGTTTAAATGGACATGTTCTTTAGCGAAACAAAGTCCTGGTTCAATACGATTTACACATTAAGAGAATTAAGACAAAAGGTATTTTTCCGATATCTACACTTCGCTGATGAACAGAAAAAAACAAAGCAATGGAATTTGTCAATTAAATTTATGCTTTGTCGCCTAACTATTTTATTTTATTAATATTTAAACTCTCTAAGGGCCGGTTTATCAATGGAGGAATACCCCTCGAGTTAGAGATAGCCCGGGGCGAAAGTTGTCAAAAGTGTTTATCCATCCAAGGTTAACTGCAAACTCGAGTGTTAACCCTAGGCTAACTTGACCCGAGCTCGGACGGCAGGGTAACGTATTTAGCTCTGGGTTAACCACAAAATTTTGAATTATTTTAAAGTGTTTTTTTTATTTTGGTTGATTTTTCTCAAAAGCATATCATTTAAATTGTGTACTCTAATTTTATAAGTGTTAAATAGGATGCTCCGAAATTTTTACAACAGCAGTGGCGATACTTCATATGGTGTGAGGCTGAGATGATGGAATTCCCCACAGACATGGAGATTTTTGCAATGGGAGCAGTCTACCAAGCAAGCCTCAAATATTTTTTCTATGAGCAAGATAATGTTTAATAGAAAAGCACTCAATACCTACTATTTGTACCGAGCCACAATACAGATCCTCTGGTGGTCACAGTGAGAGGGCTGCAAGGCCCATTCACATATGAATCATCGTCAATATGTGTACCAGTTTTATTATAATTCTAATTTATGTATATAGTTTTAAAACTTTTTATATTTATTTAAAAATGCAAAATAAAAAGTGAATGTACTTCAAACACTGAGTTTTTAAATTTTTATTTGGGGGCCCCTGAAAAATGGCTAACAACTTCTTTTGTTATACAACAGTGTTTTAGAAATCAGAAATAATCAACAATTAATTAATAGAGTAACTTCAAAATAAAATACTGAAATCATTCAAACATGCTAGAGCAGTTTTATAATTAAAAAAATATATGCTACAGAATAAATAATATATAAGAGGAAGGTTTTGAAACAACTTCTGGTCAGCCAGGAAACCTCTTGCTCTGCACAGGGTGTTTGAAAATCAATCATTCCGGGATAACACTTTCATGTGCCAGAAACTAGTACCATTATTTCGTGTTGACGTACCTTGTTATTATTTCTTCATTAGAATGCTCAAGTTTAGAGAAGTTTATTTGTTTCCTTGCAAAGACATGATCTGTAACAAAAATAAAATAGGTGTAGTAGTTTAAAAATAAACTTAAAAAATGCAGCGTTATGATCCAACATTAATCCATTTACATCCATTACAAGTACAACAGAAAAAATTTACAAATTTGGAGCTACATGCTAATTTTTATGTAGCTAAACTATTTTCATTATACATAGTAAATACTTACTGGCTAGAGTACAATAACTGAAGAAGGTGAATAAGGTTTTTTCAAATAATTTTTTTTAACAAAACACCCAAAACCAAAAATACAAAAACAAAAACATATGATTATAACCACAAAATGTCAAAAATACCATAGACTATCAAAGAAGAAGGGAAAACTTAGATGGTCGATTGTTATCAGCATTGCCAACCTACGAGTTTCGGAGCTCTGGGTTAAAATGGTGTGGATAAACACTTTTCTCTTTAACTCGAGGGTTACCCCAAGGTTAAAAGGCCCTGGGCTAGCTAACACGAGGAGATACCCCTCCATTGAAAAACCGTCCCTAAATGGGGCAAGCAAAGGTCTTTTTTTACCCAACTGCAGCACGCCGAAAGGAAGGGTAATGTCACGCTAGAGGCTAAACGGCTGAACCGATTTTGACAAAAAAGGTGTCGTTAAATTGCTACTGATCCCGAAGGTGCCATAGGCTAATTTTTATTAAACAGGAATCAACATGGCGATCTTTAGACGCCATTTGATCACCCATTGCAAATATCCTCTAATTTGCTGTAGTTACTTTGTAGTCCTCCCTGCTTCCACCCATTGCCCCTCCTGTCATTCCCCTGTCATTCCCCCCACCCTATTCAAAAACCATATTTTCATAATTTTATCAAATATAGGGCGATTTCAAAAATTCTTTCTGAATACGCTTTTAGATTTTTTTTCCAACACCATTTTACTAGTCCCCCCCCGTCTCACCCTCTCTCCTCACCGCCCTCTTTATTAGTAATAGTTGTAGCTATAACTTTCACAAATATAAAGCGATTTAAAAAGTTCTTTCTGCACACGCTTGAAGACTTTTTTCCAATATCATTTTACTAGTTTCGCCCTCCCTCTCTTCTTCCCTCCCTCCTTATTAGTAATAGTTGTAGCTATACCTTTCACAAATTTAGAGCGATTTCAAAAAATTTTTCGACGTCATTTTACTAGTTCCCTCCTGCCTCTCTCCTCCCCCACCATCACTCAATGAAAGGTAACACTGTTCGTGTCCGTAGAAAATCTACACGTACTTTTTGGGTAATGCTGAATGACTTGAAAATGCATAGTGCTTTTTATAAGACTGAATAAGAATTAAACAATAAATTGGTAAAAAAAAATTTTTTAATCACAAGCTTTTATAAAATGCACTAAAAATTTAAAAATAATTTTCTAACATTCTAATATTATCATAATAATAAAAGCGATGGCCGACTGATGGAAATTTTGACGATGTTTTCGATAAAATATCCGTATCAATTAAATATCACTATTTGGAAGAATCAATCTAGCAGAAAAATGCAGAGGTACCAAACCCACCCAACCCGACCCAAGATACCCCAGCATTTCTCTGACATAAGTATGGCAATGGCATAACATTGCGGCACATCAAACATATCTTTGATGACCTGCTATGTTGAATATTCTTTAAGTGTTTAGATCACAAGTTTAGATTAACTTATGCTTTGATTTGCGGCCATCGCTTTTATTATTATGATAATATTAGAATGTTAGAAAAATATTTTTTAATTTTTAGTGCATTTTATAAAAGCTTGTGATTTAAAAAAAATTTTTACCAATTTATTGTTTAATTTTTATAAAAAGCACTATGCATTTTCAAGTCATTCAGCATTACCCAAAAAGTACGTGTAGATTTTCTACGGACGCGAACAGTGTTACCTTTCATTGAGTGATGGTGGGGGAGGAGAGAGGCAGGAAGGAACTAGTAAAATGACGTCGAAAATTTTTTTGAAATCGCTCTAAATTTGTGAAAGGTATAGCTACAACTATTACTAATAAGGAGGGAGGGAAGAAGAGAGGGAGGGCGAAACTAGTAAAATGATGTTGGAAAAAAGTGACTTAAAAAAAATTTACCAATTTATTTTCTACTTTTTAGTCTCAGCTATCTACTCTATTAAATGAAAATATTTGTTCAATAACAGAACAGAAGAGTTTATTCTAGATTATAATGAAATCTCTGATCGTGAGTTGTTTGTTTCATTTTTCTATTGGGGGAAAGAGAGGGTGGGGGTAGAGGCAGAAATATATTTTTTGTTTGGGCTGTATTGCCATCTGACCTATATCCATACACCAAATTTTATAAAAGTCATTTGAAGTGAAGTGTGTCAAAAACGCATTTTTATGGAAGGGGGTGGGGGGGTAGGGTAGGAGGACAATTTTTCATTATTGTTGTATTGTCATCGGACCACTGTATGTATACCAAATTTCATCCAAATCGGATAATGGGAAGTGTGTCAAAAAAGCATTTTTCTATAAATGGGGTGGAGGTAGGGGTGGGAGGATATTGTCACGACAACCCCCTCGTGACAATATCCTCCCACCCCTACCTACCTATAGCATGCCCAAGTTACATACATGACAATATTTTTTTCTTAATGTTGTATTGTCATGGGACCACTATGTGTGTACCAAATTTCATCCAAATCGGATAATGGGAAGTGTGTCAAAAACGCTTCACAAGATTTGATAGATAGTTAGTTAGATAGTTAGTTAGACAGAACATCTGAAGCTAAATAAAAGCTTGTAAAAAAGTTGGAAATAAAAAAAAATCTAATAAAAGAAACACCCAACTGCTAAATTTACTTAGTCGCAGTTGGGTGGGTACAAAATTACCCAATAACCTGATTCATAAAATGAAAAAACTGTAAAATTTCGTAAGTGCGCTTTTGGAATCAATTTTGTACTCAACTGCGACCAGTACTTACAAGTAAATTTAGCAGTTGGGTGTTTTTTTATTTAAAATTGTTTATTTATAAATCTTTTAAAGTCGCAAAACAAATTCTTCGTTAATCGAAAAACGAATTATTTGTGTGATGTGTGATGATTATGAGACAGCAAATGAGCTGTCGTGCCGATGCCCCATATGTGCATTATGCGTACATTCTGAGTGCTGTGGAACAGATTCGCCAACTGCTTATATTTGTTACTATTGCCCATTCTAAACATTACCTACAAGTTAAGTTAACACTCGTCAAATGCACTTTTATTCTATTTCTATTAAGTTTTAAAACAAAGCTAAAATATAAATTTTAAAACAGAAGAACAAGCTGATTTCAGGGCGGGTAGATCGACTTCAGATCATCTCTTTTGTATAACCCAAGTTATTGAAAAGAAAATGGCATACGGACAAGAGCTGCATCTGCTTTACGTCGATTTGCAGAGGGCATATGATAGTATACCACTAAATCTACTTTGGAAAGCGTTGGAAAACACAAACATAAGCGTACAACTAATTAAGGCTATCAAAGAGTTATACCGCAATAGTAGGGCAAAAGTTAAAATAAAAGCAAAACTAACCAAAGGCTTTCAAGTAAATAAAGGTCTTAAACAAGGTTGCTGTATCTCGCCCATGCTCTTCAAGATATACTTGGAAAAAGTCCTTAAAGTATGGAAGAGAAAATGCCAAAATATGGGAATTCCGTTGGACGAAACCACCTTGTATACTTTATGTTTCGCCGATGATCAGATAGTAGTGGCTCAGGATTATGACGACCTCGAATATATGACACGTAAACTAATAGAAGAGTACAATAAGTGGGGACTAGAGGTTAATCTCAATAAGACAGAGTATATGTGTATCGGTGGAATGAAACAGGATCTAATCTTAAATACCGGGCAGCGAATTCAGTCCTGTGATGAGTATAAATACTTAAGTCTAAAAATTACAGCTGACGGAACACTAGACAAAGCTACAAAAGATCGAAACGTACAAGGAAGAAAAGCAATAACTTTATTAAATGGAATAATTTGGGACCAAAGTATATCAAGACATAACAAAAAGCTTATACATATATAACACCATTGTAAAAAGTATTATTCCATACGGCTCAGAAGTATGGCCAATCAAGGATAGAACAGAAAAAATGCTTTCCGCTACGGAGATGGACGACTATTGGAGAAGAGCAGCGGGGAAATCAAAAAGAGAAAGAGTTACAAATCAAAGAATAAGAGAAATTATGACAGTGGGTGAACGTACTTTAGTGGATGATATAAGAACAAAACAACTGGTGTAGTACGGACATGTACAAAGAATGAATGATGAAAGACTACCTAAACAAATACTACAATGGAAACCAACTGGCCGAAGAAAACGAGGACGGCCAAGGAGAAACTGGAGAGAAGGAATAGACAGTGAAATAAGAATAAGAGGCCTAGATGATGAATTATGGGCAAACAGAAACGAGTGGAGATTGGGTATCGGAAGACGTAGAACGTTTTGAAACCGATAAATATATATATATATATATATATATATATATATAAAATATAAATTTTTTATCTTATCTCTACTGTTTGTAATAGTTAGTTAAAAATTCCAGTTTTTTTACGTTCGTTTGACTATTGATTTTTCAAAAGTGACCGCAATTAACTGTTTTTCCTTACCTGTCCAACCTCGCCTTCTGGGACCTCTTTTAAATTACCAACGTTAAACCGGCGCGCGGCCTGGTGTTGAAAAGGTCACGATTTAAATGTGTAAAGGCTGTAAGAGCAAAAGCGACAAAGATTCTTAACCTGCTGGCAGAAATGGGCTTCCAAGTTTGCTTTCAGTAACAGAAAATTATATGCAGAGGTGTAGAACTAGCTAAAGAGTAGCATATTAAAGGTAAGAAGGTTCTTGATCTGAAAAGCGATAAACGAAAATAGTAAGAACATTAAACGGATTCTACAAATTGTATTGGCACGGCTTTATCCCAGAAATTTTTATTTTGTTAAAGAAAAATCTTTTCAAGTAAAAATTCCTTCCGGAAATATAAGAAGCTTTCACAAACTGCACACTTTAGATATTTTGACAGATTTTTTTGCGATAAAAACCCAGCTTTCGAAAAGGAAACCGTTTTGGACATTTTATAAAATCTCGCAGAAAGAAAACGTTCTGTGCACAGACATAAATCTAAACGTCTAAACTAGAGACGTAGACCACGATAATACACACAAATTCATCAATTCCACGCAGACCGTCCGCACACACGAAAAAATAGCTTTTTAGAGCAACAATATTATTTTAATTGCAAAATCTTATGAATTTCGGCTTTTTGACAAAAGATAGAAGCTAAAAGTGCATAATTTCTCATTTCTAACATTTCTACAGTCCTAGCCCGCGCAGCAATGGCTAGAGAAGATATTATTATCGACGAATTTTTTTTTAAGATTACGTTAAAAATGTGTGTGTGTGTGTGTGTGTTGTGTGTGTGTATCTGTCTATCCATAACACGATAGCTTCTAAACCGCTAAACCGATTTTCATAACATTTTCAGGTAAAATATTGTTCGACACTCTAACAAGCTGATTAGATTTTGCTCAAAATCCATTACAGCTGTTGAAAGTTTTTTGACAATTCAAATTTTTTAAAAATGCTAACTTTTTAACGGAGCATCCTATGAATAGGCGTTTTTCGGAATACACTAGATTACATTTTGCTAATAATAATTTGTGTTATAACCAAAAGCTTCGTAGGAGCTTTAGTTTTCAGCATATTTACACAAAACTATTTTCAAAGAAAAATTTGTAAAGTATACAGTTTGAATTATAAACTCATAGCGTCAAACAACCGCTTTTTTTCCTTTTTTGAAATAAATTACTCGATACTATGTGTCCCAGATAAAAGTAACTACATGGGGTCTTATCGCAGCCAACGATTAAGACCGGCCATGGCGCGTTATAAGCAAGTCGGCGGTCACGTGATCTTAGGAGTCCCAGGATTCTTATTGTATTGCTTAAAATATTATATGTTTTTACACAATTTAAATAAATTAACAAAAAATTTTTGTTCTTTTATAGGCAAAAATTGAAAAAAATATTTTGCTGATATATGTTTATTATGGATAAAAGAACTGAATCTATAAAATAAAAAATTATACAAAATTTGCACTCTAATATCTTCAGGTACATATATTAGGTACATGATATCGTTAGTAACTTCAAATCTATACAAGTCTTTCAAAATTCGACATATCAAACCTAAGCTTTTAGTTTTTTATTTTTTCTTTGAGTGTCATCATCTTTGCTGAGTTCTTATTCAAAGATTTATTAGCAGACACTAAATCATTGTGCTTTTTAAAAAAATTATTTTAAAAAACTTTACATGCCCTTAAACTATTTTTCTTAAGCTTTGACAATAGTTTTTCTCCACAAAAACACTCGCTAGAGTTATCTGAAGAAAAATATTTAATATAAAACATTTCACAATAATTTATTAAAAAGAAACAAGTGATTTTGTGAATAAGTGAGATGGTTTTCACATTCAATGAACTGAACGTAGTGGTCGTCAATAATTTTTTAAAAATTACCCAGCACAAAGTTTAATATCTATTTCAATAAAGTGTAACTTAACTACCAACTCATGTTATTTTAAAAGCTGTATCTTACTTTTTAAATATTTCACACTACCAGAGAGATTACTATCTGTTAACAATATTTTACAAATCAGTTTTTTAATATTGCGAGGGTGCGGAAGACATATTACCTTAGAATTGTAAATTGACGTGTATGCACTGGATAACTGGATAAACAAAGATGAAGCCAACATTAAAGTGTATCCACCATATCTTAAATTCTCAGGTTACCTTTTCAAGAGACCTAATTGTTCAATAAGAAATGACAACTGAACACATTTTTCACTCTCACTATCGAAAATGTCACTAAGGATGTCTATTACTTGATCAATCTTATCCAAGATCTTATCTTTTACCACTTCTTTCCCGTTTGCAACATATTAGGTTTCAGTTTTATAGTTGGACCGACAAGGAACAACACCAATTACACGTTCGAGGCATTGTTTATCTTATAGGTATTTTCTTTATAATTTACTCATTAGCCATTAATTATTTTAACGCAGCCCACTACAGTCCTTTTCGTGGGCTGCGTTATTTTAATAACTTTGATAAAATTCACATAAAATTCATGCCCGAATTAAAAAAAATCGACGTAAACAAACATACCAAAACTGAAAACACATGTTTTATAATGACAGCGGGCCGTGAGGCGTTTTTTCGTGAGCCTCCTAAGGTCACGTGATATTTCCGCGCCCGGGCCGGTCTTTCTCGTGGGCTGCGGGTAAAGATATACAATTTTGTTAAATGAAAAGGAAGTTCGAGCTCAATTAAATGCTGTATTGAAATTAAAAATACCTAAGTAAGAAAACCCTCGTAGATATTTTTAATTTCGATATAATATCTGATTAAGTTCCAAATAGCACTAATTTTTTTCGGTTTAATCAAAATTGTATGTCTTACCCGCAGCGCACGAGAAAGACCAGCCCGGCCGCGGAAATATCACGTGACCGTAGGAGTCTCACAAAAAAACGCCTCACGGCCCGCTGTCATTATAAAACATGTGTGTGTTCAGTTTTGGTATGTTTGTTTACGTCGATTTTTTTTTAATTCGGGCACGAATTTTATGTGAATTTTATCAAAGTTATTAAAATAACGCAGCCCACGAAAAAGACTGTAGTGGGCTGCGTTAAAATAATTAATGGCTAATGAGTAAATTATAAAGAAAATACCTATAAAATAAACAATGCCGCGAACGTGTAATTAGTGTTGTTCCTTGTCGGTCCAACTATAAAACTGAAACCTAATATGTTGCAAACGGGAAAGAAGTGGTAAAAGATAAGATCTTGGATAAGATTGATCAAGTAATAGACATCCTTAGTGACATTTTCGATAGTGAGAGTGAAAAATGTGTTCAGTTGTCATTTCTTATTGAACAATTAGGTCTCTTGAAAAGGTAACCTGAGAATCGAAGATATGGTGGATACACTTTAATGTTGGCTTCATCTTTGTTTATCCAGTCATCCAGTGCATACACGTCAATTTACAATTCTAAGGTAATATGTCTTCCGCACCCTCGCAATATTAAAAAACTGATTTGTAAAATATTGTTAACAGATAGTAATCTCTCTGGTAATGTGGAATTAAAAAGTAAGATACAGCTTTTAAAAGAACATGAGTTGGTAGTTAACTTACACTTTAATAAAATATATATTAAACTTTGTGCTGGGTAATTTTTCAAAAAATTATTGACGACCACTACATTTCAGTTCATTGAATGTGAAAACCATCTCACTTATTCACAAAATCACTTGTTTCTTTTTAATAAATTATTGTGAAATTTTATATTGAAAATTTTTCTTCCGATAACTCTAGCGAGTGTTTTTGTGGAGAAAAACTATTGTCAAAGCTTGAAAAAATGAGTTTAAGGGCATGTAAAGTTTTTTTTTAAATAATTTTATTAAAAAGCACAATGATTTAGTGTCTACTAATAAATCTTTTAAGATCACGTGACCGCCGACTTGCTTATAACGCGCCATGGCCGGTCTTTATCGTTGGCTGCGGTCTTACCGTTCCGAAATGTCTATAAGACCCCATGTAGCTACGTTTTATTATATTTTAAAAACGAAAATTTTTATATATAATTTTCTCTATTTTTCAAGTGCCTTTGATTCAAGTCAAGTGTACAAAATGTCAAATAAATGAAATGAAACAAGAAAATACGAAATATTATTAATAATTTAATAAATTATATTAGAACTTTTTCAGGTTTTAATTAATTAGGCGCGAATCAGGTTTGCAAATTTAATCAGTATGAATTTTTGCATACAAATTTATTTGTTTCCTGAATGAATATAAATTTTCAAGCAATGGTAGTCTAAAGTACACCGGCCAATTTTTCAAGTGATAAGTTACAGGCAAAATTTTTGTAAAAAGCCTAATTCTTGTGTATGATTTATAAATAAGTGCGCAAGAGCTAAATGTCAATTAAGTGACTGTAAAAAAATCATTTATTAGTAACAGTTTTTTGCTTAAATCTAAAGCGGCTTAAAAAATGTGTTTAAAAGTAAATGATGACAGTGTTCTACAATTCTCAAAAATTTAGCTCGCTACTCATCACCTAAAAAATAGAGCGTTGTGCTGTGGACTATCGCGCCTTAGCGGGTATTCTCGTACAGCGCTTGTGTGCATTTGGTAGAGAAATTACCATTTGCTCTAAAACAAAAGTAGACGTCGCGCGACGGACGATTACCAAATTCGATTACCAAATGCAGAATCTGAGGGTACGGCAGTGCCTCGCCAAGTTCGCGCTGCCGTACCATCTTCTCTTGAAACATTTCAGCCCATATTTGACCAATCTAAAACTCTACTACGGAATGAGCTACGAATCTTAAACTTTGCACAGTCGTAGAGTTAACAAACTCTCCAAGTTACATGGACTTCCATAAAGTAGTAAAGTAGTTACGAAATTTCAAAAAACGTCGAAATTACCACTCACTGACTCACTCACTCATGTATAGATCATCAAAATTCTACTGTACTTCCAGACATGCTACAAAGCTGAAATTTGGTAGACTGATTGAAATTATGACCAAACCCCTGGAAAAAATCAAAAAAACCCAAAATTCCAATTTACTCCCCTCCCCTATACATGTAAAGTTATGTAAAAGTAACATTACCCACTAACAGAAACGCTAGAGAGCTGAGCTTTGGAAGGCTGATAGGAACTATGATAAGATCATGGGAAAATATTAAAAAACCTCAAAATTTTAAGTAAGACATTGCAAAAGTAATGAACAATATTCCGTATATTTTACTACTTTAAAAATTAAATATTATTCAATTCCTTAAAAAACATTTTATGTAAAAAAAAAGCCAAGTATGCGAAAATTGCATTCCGTAAAAAGAATTAAAATAAAAGTAAAGCCAAGTTCTCCCATACAAATTTCAAAATGAAAGGTTCTTACTAGTTTGGAAATGTTTTTCCAAACTTGGCTATTACGGCTGTAAATGACTCTTAGGCACAGTGCTAAATTGAACATAAAGAAGTTTGGCTGTAATAGCAAAGTTTAAAAAAACATTTCCAAACTAGTAAGAACCTATCATTTTGAAATTTTTATTAGAGAACTTGGCTTTACTTTTATCTCAATTCTTTTTACGGAATGCCATTTTCGCGTACTTGGCTTTTTTTACATGAAATGTTTTTGTTATGATCTTTATTTGTATTCAGTTCTTGTCGATCTTTTGTAAACTTTTAGTCTGTGAATACAGTTTATTTAGAAAAACTTTGGCAAGCACACTTTCGAGTCTATATGTGACAATGATTCCGCTCCACTCGAGTGAGAAAACACCTTTCACGCGAAGTTAATGACAGTCTTTAACTCACTGCAAGTCGGCAACTTTAAGACAACACGTAAACCAATAGAATTGTAGAATTGGTAGTTCAGAAGATTTTAGTCTATTTTTTCAACACAGTTCAAAATACGTCAGCAATTTTTCATATTTTGGTATGTTTATATTCTGATAAATTTAGAACAGGGTGGGTAGATCGACTTCAGATCATCTCTTTTGTATAATTCAAGTTATTGAAAAGAAAATGGCATACGGACAAGAGCTGCATCTGCTTTACGTCGATTTGCAGAAAGCATATGATAGTATACCACTAAATCTACTTTGGAAAGCGTTGGAAAACACAAACATAAGCGTAAAACTAATTAAGGCCATCAAAGAGTTATACCGCAATAGTAAGGCAAAAGTTAAAATAAAAGCAAAACTAACCAAAGGCTTTCAAGTAAATAAAGATCTTAAACAAGGTTGCTGTATCTCGCCTACGCTCTTCAATATATACTTGGAACAAGTTCTTAAAGTACGGAAGAGAAAATACCAAAACATGGGAATTCCGTTGGACGAAACCACCTTGTATACTTTATGTTTCGCCAATGATCAGATAGTAGTGGCTCAGGATTATGACGACCTCGAATATATGACACGAAAACTAATAGAAGAGTACAATAAGTGGGGACTAGAGGTTAATCTCAATAAGACAGAGTATATCTGTATCGGTGGAATGAAACAGGATCTAATCTTAAATACCGGGCAGCGAATTCAGTCGTGATGAGTATAAATACTTAGGTCTAAAAATTACAGCTGACGGAACACTAGACAAAGCTATAAAAGATCGAAACGTACAAGGAAGAAAAGCAATAACTTTATTAAATGGAATAATTTGTGACCAAAGTATATCAAAACATATCAAAAAGCTTATATATAACACCATTGTAAAAAGTATTATTACATACGGCTCAGAAGTATGGCCAATCAAGGATAGAACAGAAAAAATGCTTTCCGCTACGGAGATGGACTATTGGAGAAGAGCAGCAGGGAAATCAAAAAGAGAAAGAGTTACAAATCAAAGAATAAGAGAAATTATGACAGTGGGTGAACGTACTTTAGTGGATGATATAAGAACAAAGCAACTGGTGTGGTACGGACATGTACAAAGAATGAATGATGAAAGACTACCTAAACAAATACTACAATGGAAACCAACTGGCCGAAGAAAACGAGGACGGCCAAGGAGAAGCTGTAGAGAAGGAATAGACAGTGAAATAAGAATAAGAGGCCTAGATGATGAATTATGGGCAAACAGAAACGAGTGGAGAGACGGAAGACGTAGAACGTTGTGAAACCGATAAATATATATATATATATATATATATATATATATATATATATATATATATATATATATATATATATATATATATATATAAGTTTAGAATTTCTTGATGAGTTTCTTTCTTTTTCATCAACTAGTAAAGACTTTATTTTTGGTTATAGAGGGGTTAGGGGGGAACCGAACCAAACGCTTCGCGCACTTTGCGGCGAATGCAACAAAACGAATGTTCGTTGCATTTGTAGTGTTTGCTCTGCTCTCTGTGTTCCCAAATGGCAAATTCCCTAATAAACTGCAAATACCCGTATTTACTGCCGAAACAAAACCGATTAATTATATTTGTGCATTTCTACCAGCGGCGGTTCTTGTCAATACAACTTGGTAGTGCCAGAATTTTAAGTCAGTAAACAAAAATTTGAGGTGTTGCGCCCAAATCTTTACTCACAAGTTATACTTTGAAAATCCCTAGATTCGGGATAAATCCGTAGACCTGACAACACTGGCTTAATATCCCTTTAGCACGTGCGTTGTGTACTCATTAATATTTAAATAGTTTTTTACGTTTTTTGTAGGAGAAATATGAACTCAGCGCCACCTTTTGGTAAAGCATGTAGATTATAAAAAAGGGGATTAGCTGCTACAGGACAACAATTTCACATATTTTTCTTTTTATTTTTCGTAATTACAAAATAGCTGACTAATTCAAAAGAATAAAAAAAAATAGCTAAAACCTATTTATTTATTCAACAAATAAAAGCACAGCGGCACAAAGGAAAACTAAGTCCATGACGGGACCAAAAATGTCCACCCGTCTATTAGGTCAGTCATAGAGCGAAAAAAAATACCCCAAGCTTGCAAAACGTGTTGTAGTCGCGATTTTGACCTTGGGGGGGGGGGGGGGTCGGCTGACCACGTTATCTTGGATTTTGTATGTGTTTCTTTCGTCCTGTACATTTTAGACAAAAAAATTTAAAGGCCGCTTGACATGGTGCATGACGCGCTGCAAATATTTGCACGCAAAAAATTTCGGTCAAATTGTTGCCTGCAAAAAATCTTCTTTTCGTTTGACATTGTGCATGGGCATGCATGGATTCCCCAGAATCTAGGTAAAAATTCCCCAGTTTGCATGCAAGTACAGTTTGCATGCAAAAAAATGGCACCGGACCGATAAAAATGGATTGCCTGCAACAATCAGCTGGATTTGTACTGCGCATGCACCTGGGCAAAATTTCATACCTTTGCCTGCAAATTTTATTGTCATGCACCATGTCAAGCGGCCTTAAAGCAAAATTTGAATGCAATAAATTTTCTTTTTTGTCAGACGAATGATTTTCGAACAATTCGCCGAGATTATGGATTTTGACCAATTTCTTTATTTAGTGGCCTTTAACTTTCTGAAAAAATCTGTAATACCTTAATATATAAAACAATTAATAGCCTATAAAATAAGGTATCACTGAGTTCTCTGGATAGTACCCTTGCTGAGATACGAACCCTGAATTGTTAGCAGTACACCCGTTTCCTATGTATTTCCATATGCAAAATAAAACGAAATTATTCAGTTTTATGTCATTTTAGCTCACACTACTACTATAAGTAGTGTGAGCTATGGTGATCCTAATTTTTTCGAGAAAAAAAAAGTTGCTCCGATTTCAAAAATTTTTATATATCTTTGCGTTTCAGATGATTTTGAAACTTTTTTGTTTTGCTGTCTGTCTGTCTGTCTGTCTGTCTGTCTGTCTGTCTGTCAGTCTGTCTGTCTGTCTGTATGTCTGTCAGTAACGACCAACCCGCATAACTCAAAAACCACTTGTCCGATTTTAATGAAATTTGGTACCTAAGTTGGGTCTTGGGCCGTGATGGTCCCATTTAAAAATGAACAAAATCCACCGAACGCAAGCCAAATAAAAGGGTGGGGGTATATTCCAAAAATTAGAGTTTATGTGAAAATATGGCGTGTGTGATAATAAACGAAAGGAAATTAAGTCTGGAGTTAAAAAAAATGAATTTTAGTTTATTTTTAAAAAAAGGGTGGGGGTAGATGTCAAAAATTAGAGTTTAAGTAAAAATATGACGTGTGTGATATCAAACGAAAGGTAATTGAGTCTGGAGTTAAACAAAATACATTTTAGTTTTTTTTAAAAGGGTGGGGGGTAGATTAAAAAAATTTGAGTTTAAGTCAAAACATGGCTTGTGTGGTATCAAACGAAAGGTAATTGAGTCTGGAGTTGAATAAAATATATTTCAGTTTTTGATTATATTAGCTCACACTATAACTATAGTACCTAGTGTGAGCTTAGGTGCCTATAGATTGGCAGAGTATTTTCAAAAAGTAAGCATTTTATAAAAAGTGTGCAATTATTATAGAAAAATAAATTATCTTTTAAACGATGTATCACAGAGGTCAAGTCATGGTTATTTTTAAGGATCAAGAAAAAATCAAGATTTTTCAAAAAGTTTAGTTTTTAAGAAAATTAAATAAAACAAATAATTTTTTTTTCTAAATTTATTAGAAAAAAATAACCTCAATAGGCGGGCCCCCTGGATTGTCAATAATAGTTTTAACACAACTTTGTAATACACCGTTTAAAATAACATTTTATTTTCAATAAAAAAGGCATTCCTAAAATGCTTAGCTTTTTGAAAACTGAATGAAACCTAAAAAAACATGATTTTATTTCGTGATCCTAAAAAAATAATCCCAATTTATGCATGCCAATTAAGAGCTAACCGTGGACTTGGACCACTTAGGGCCTATTCTTAAATTATGTATGCTCAAGGGGGGAGGAGGGGTTTGGCTTTGCGTTACACTCAATGTTTATATACAATACAGTTGGTTACACACTTTCTGTAAAATCCTTACCTTTTAAGAAAATGACATAAAACTGAATAATTTCGGTTTATTTTGCATATACTGTGGAAATACAAAGAAAACAGGTTTACTGCACTACACTTCAGGGTTCGTATCTCAGCAAGGGTACTATCCAGAGAACTTAGTGATACCTCGTTTTATAGGTTACTAATTGTTCTATATATTAAGGTATTACAGATTTTTTTAAAAATAAGCATTTTCGAAGTTAATGGCAACTAAATAAACAAATTGGTCAAAATCCAAAATAGAGATGAAATGTTTAGCGTCCTATCTCAAAAACCATTCGTCTGACAAAAAACGTACACAAACATTTTTGAATAAAATTTTATTGTCTGCACTGTAACCAAGTAATTTAAAAAAAACCCTTTATGTGCACACTAAATCCAAGATGGCGGGGGGAGCCGGCCCTCCCCAAGGTCGAAAACTCAAACTTGTTTTTAGGACTACAATGTCAACACCATTATCGCACCCTCGCTAAAAAATAGTCACAATTCAAAAAACATAGTTTTGAGAAAATCGCTGTTAAAGAATTTAGTTCATTAGAGAGATTCATTTTTCACTTACATGACAAATTACGAGTTAACATGTTATTTTATATCAACAGAAACTTATTAACTCAATGTAATTGGTGCAGTACGTTTCTCAGATGAATGATTTTTGTCGTTTTTAGTTAAAAAAAGACAAAATTTGTCGTTTTTTGTTAAAAAAAAGACAAAAACCCGAAATTGTGACACTTCACTTTTTTAGAACAAGAATCATGACGTTGTAAATCAGGATATCACGCAGGATGGTAAATAATATAAAAAAAGAAAACAAATAAAGAAGAAACTTTGTATTTATTTTTACGAGTTATAAAATGCTGAATAACAACTGGGAATGTGATTATTCTCTAATAAATTCAAAAGATTTTTTCTTATTCTCCTTAATTCTAAGTACACTGAACAATTTGAAAAAACAGTCACAACACAAAAAAGAACAGTGTTTTACTTGTTATATGGGTCAGATTTAACCAATAGTTCGCACGAAAACCTTCACAACTCGAAATGTGACTCTTTTCAGGATGAAACTCCACTTTCACGCTGTTATAAAGTCAAAAGTGACACTGTAAAGGAAAGCATCCTCAGCTAAACTGGACAAAATACAAGAGTCACATCGCCATTTCGCGGTGAATTGTCGAAACATAAATGTGACGCTTTTATAAAAGAAAGTACAAGTTATTTCGATGATGGCGGCAGGTTTATCTCAATAAGGGCGACTTTTGAGTTGTGACTCTTTTTCAGCGGGTGTGCGATATGTCAAAATCGCGACTGCGCCACCTTTTGCAAGCTAAAAATTTTATAATGACTGGACTATATAAGGAAGAAAGGCATTTCGTCACAGTTCAACCAGACCAAGCTATCACTGTCTCCACGACCGCCGTGGGACGCGTCGGTTTGGAACCGAAAATAATGAGTTAACAAAGTATAAAAGGCAACTTCAAAGGGCTAAAGTCAACCACAAACACCGGTGTTTCGAAAAATACTTTGTCAATAAAATAGCAATTACAATAAAAAAAACACGTACAAACAAACTTGTTTGAACCACTCGTCAAGAAATTTTTTGCCCTCAGCCTCCTTAACGCCCTCTCAAGCACATGCATCAATAGTCGGCCTCGGGCAAATAAGTGATTCTTGACGCCCTTGGTAAAAAACAACTATTATCTACAACCCACACTAAGAAAACTTTTTATATAACCATTCTAGCCTGTCTACATTACGAATAAGTTGTGTATTGCACTAGTAATATGCTCATTACATCACTATTAATGTAATTGTGAAAAACATTTCACACACATCAGTTTGAATACATAAAATAAAAAGAACTGGATCGTAGATAAAATGTTGTACAGCGTGTCCCATTTTCGATGGGATTAAATGGGAAACTCGGTTATTATTAAAGATATTGATTTTCTGATTGCACCTTGCCGTGCTCTTTTTTTGAGCCCTTAAAAATGGCGTAATCAGATTTTTGCTATACCCCGTAGTTTCGCTAATACAGGGAATTTTTGAAAAAATTGTATTTTTAATAATCTCTTGTATCTCGCTTATTTTGCGAGATATTTTTATTCTGTATAAACCTTTTCATGGCAACTTTTTTAGAAGAAAATAATGACGTTGTCAACTTTTTAAAGTATTGTTTAGTTTTTGAGATGGTATTTATCATAAAAAAATTAAATACGGACCTGGATTTTTTTTATTACTATTTTGATTGGTATCATGCTAGTAATATCACAAAATAATTAAAATTTTAGAAAAATTTGTTTTAAGGTAAAAATAAATATTTAACATTTAAAAAAAAATTGGTACGAACCTGGATATTTCCAACATAAATATAAATTAAAAATTGCTATTTAAACAATTTTTAGTTTAACTGTTTTGATACTTAGCATATTAAAATGGTTTTACGTTAATTTACAGCTTTATTTGAAACAAAGTCTACGAAAAATACAAAAAAAAAACAAATTACAAAAAATAACTAATTTTTCTGATTACCATTATATGCAAGACATTGTTGGCATTTTTGAGTAATTTTTCTTAACGCATTTTGCATAAAAATATTTCTGCCATTTAAATATTGGGATTTTGTTGCTTGAATGAAGCAGTCAAACCTATCACATTTTTCAAAATCTGGATATGGTCGATTTTTAGTCAGTTTAAAATAATTGTAAGCCATTCACAAAAATGACAAGTTTTGTAAATTTCACGACCTGCTGCGCTACCATCAAATAATTAGTATGATATTATTTTTGTAACTTTTTAACGTTTTTTACTTTATTTATAAATCTTTTAATTATAATTTCAAAACAGATAAACTAAAAATCGTTCAAGTAGTGTGTCCTGCAATTTTTAATTTATAATTACGTTGGAAATATCCAGGTTCGGACTATAATTTTTTTTTTCAAATATTAAATAGTTTTTTTTAACCTTAAATCAAAAAAATATTAAAGTTTTATAATTTTAAGGTAATAATAGCATGGAACCAATGAAAATAGTAATAAAAAAAATCCAGTTCCGTATTTAATTTTTTTTTGATAAATACCATATCTCAAAAACTAAACAATATTTTAAAAAGTTGAATACACAAGAATTATTTTGCTCTAAAAAAGTTGCCATAGAAAGGTTTTTACAGAATAAAAATATCTGGCAAAATAAGCGAGATACAAGGAATTAATTAAAATGCAATTTTTTCAAAAACTCCCTGTATTAGCGAAACTACGGGGTATAGCAAAAATCTGATTACACCATTTTTAAGGGCTCCAAAAAAGAGCACGGTAAGGTGCAATCAGAAAATCGATATCTTTAATAATAACCGAGTTTCCCATTTAATCCCATCGAAAATGGGACACGCTGTATATCATTCGTTCGGTATAGCTTACTACAGCACTTATGTGGTTACCATGACTTTGTCTACAAACTCGTCGCGTTTAGTGAAATTAAGCTGATACCGTGCTTCAAATTTTATTTTAAAGTCTTTGTTCCTGAAGTAATAACCCAAGACTTCTAGCCTTTTGGTGATGTTTTATGGGATTACCGAAGTTCTAATTCCAATCCGATGGGATACTTAACGGAAATTAAAGTTGTTCGGTGTTGTTGTCCACTCCAATATACATCGTAGCTTTTTGCCTTAAAAGATATTATTAGTTTAGGTTTAAGGGATAATTACACAAACTGTTTTGAGTCTAATGAATGGAAAGGCCAGACGTAAAAATAAAAGAACCGGTTTTTGGCTAATTTGAATTGAAACGTATCCAGTATTTCAGGTTACAAGGGCAGCGGCTGACCCCCCTTTCTTCCCAAATTTTTTAAAATCAGACAAACAAAATGTAAATAATTAATGAATTTGCCACGGAATTCAAAAATCTGCTCCCTTCTATTTCTTAATGGACCTTTTTTTTTTGAACTTATACCATAAGGCAGCTAAAATTAGAAATTCACTTTGTTTTTAAACATGAAATTTTTAGTTCATTTGTTTGTTTCTGTCACCACGCGAATAAAAACATATCGCACCCTTCAATCTACAGAGATGCAACTCAAAAATTTTGAAAATAAATCTATGCAACAAAAATGCATTCAAATGTGCTTTTTAACTAAAGATCACAAAAATTTACTTTGTTTACAATTTGTTGGGAAATTATGGAAAAGTTTTGTTTATAAACACAAAGTTTAAATATGAGCTAAAAAGACACGTTGTAAGTATTTTTATTGCAGGGACGCATTTTTAAATTTTTGAGTTATGTCTTTTTAGTTTTAAGTGTGCGATATGGTTAAATTAAGGGAAAATTACGTTCACACTGCACAGGTATAAGGTGTGATGTTTTTGGTGGGTTTTAGGAGTTTTTAGGACAGACAGAAAAAACCGGCCAACTTTTGCAATGTTTCATCTTTAAATTGACGAAATTCGTCTGGATAAACCGGAATTTCAGCGATCTTAAAAACTACGACAGAAAATCGGTTAAGTAATCATGATGCTTATTTTAAATTACGCGGTGTTGCCAAACAAGGCACTGTTTCGTTGTGTTCCACAAATAAATGTAGGAAAAATAAGCGGATATAAAAAAAATGGCCCACCCGTTTTTAAGCTACATTTAAGAACTGGCTCTCTAACTTGTTTATTTATGAATATTTCATTTTGGTGTGAATAACTTTTTTATAGAATTTTTTTATAAGGGATTCAAATGACATATTAAATTTAATTCTTACTTTTAGTTTTTGAGATATTACTTAAAATTGCTATTTCTTTATAAAATGACCTCTTTAACGTTAGTTTTTAGTTTTTTTTCTATATTTTTTACTTTTATTTTAAAAAATGATAAAATTTAAAAGATATTGTTACAAATATATTTGTGGCGTCTCCACCATAAATGTCACAAGGTTTTGAATTTAGTAGCCTAGTAAATGAGAGATTTAAAGGATAATGAAATTAAGTATAAAGAATCCACATTTGTACATGCATTTTATATACATAAAACAGGTTAACAAGAATAGAGGTTATGTAAGGGGGATGCTGGTTGGAGAGAATGAACGTAGGTTTAAGCCTATAAGGAATAGACCTTGCTGGCCGTAGAGAGTCGGCCTTATAGGCCAAAAAGGGTAACCACCATAGTGGGGTTTTACTTAGTTATGTTTTCTAGGGACGACTATGTATCATTATTACTATGCTACGTTTTTATAGTAGATTAATTAGATTTTAAACTCCTTCATGCAAAAATAAGAAGATCATTAAAAAATAAAAAGAGGGTCTTTAAGAAAAATACAAACTTTATATAATATCTCAAAAAGTAAAAATGACAGACAAAATTCAATTTGGTGGGTGTGCTTTCGGGCTGTTCGGCCGTCGTCGTTGGAAATTCGTTCTCGACGTTTCGCCATCTCGAGTGGATGGCATCTTTAGGAGATGTTGACTGTTTGTCGGCTTCTCGAAGACAAACAGTCAACATCTCCTAAAGATGCCATCCACTCGAGATGGCGAAACGTCGAGAACGAATTTCCAACGACGACGGCCGAACAGCCCGAAAGCACACCCACCATTGGACGATGGCTGCGAAAGCCTTTCACAATTTGTAAAATTCAATTTGATTATTTGGTTTTTTTTAAAAACTATAAAAACACAATTCACACCAAAATGAAAGATATATTAATAAAAAGGATTCGGAAAACTTCTATCTATGCAGGCCGCGGTGTCTCAATACAAGAACGAGAGACACTCAGGTATTAACTCGACCAAGTCATCCAACTGATCTCTAAATTCTTCTTTCCCACTGTCAAAGGTATGATAACTCAAACCACCGCGGCCTGCACAGATAGAAGTTTTCCGAAAATTTATGTGTGGCTTCGGTGGTTCAGTGGTAGAATGTTTGCCTAGATAGCCAGAGGTCCCGGGTTCGATCCCCGGTCGAAGCGGAAATCTTTTTTCTTATTTTTCTTTCGTTAATTTCACCTGTTGTTTATAGTTTTAGGTCCTTGCATGAGTTGCAATTTGGTACTTAATTTTTTTTACATTTAATTAATCGACTATTATAAAAAAAAATAAAAACTCAACTCAACAACCTCTTTTTCTCAGCCATGATTGAAATTCTTGGTAAGAAATTTTGGGGCAGCAAAACTTTCAAAAAATGTTATAAAACTGATGTCTTATACAAGATTCTTTTACGATCTAAAGTTAGCTTAAAAGCAGTGCGACCAGCAGGCTTTGGAAAAATATTTTACACATCAGTGCTATGACTCTGCACGGCAAAAATTTTTCTCTACAATGAAAACACGTTCTTTTCTTGAATAAACTGTTTCACCTTAAAACAATTTGTTTTGAATTAAAATATTTCTCTTTAGTTCAACGCAGCGTTTAATCTTGAAATGAGACTTTATTTTTCTTATTTAATTGTTTTGTTTCAGTATACTCCATTTTGTAACAAAGCAAATTGTCTTCATATATGTAATCTTTTGCTTCCATACAAAACGATGCCTTAGATTAATTCAATTCCAATTTATAATAAACAATTTCTGTTTCACATTAAAATAAAAGACAAGACATTTTTTATGCAAAATCAAGAAAATATTCTCTTGGTGAATAGGAAAGCACAAAATATTTTACTTCAAAGCAATTTACTTTGATCTAAGACAATTTTTTTTACGAGGTTCTGGAAACATAATTAAAGCACAACAATACAAACAACTCATTGCCGAAAACTTTACTTCTTATCCTAACAGCATCTTTGGATCAGATGTTCGTTTTAACCCTCTAGTTTTTGACAAAAATAGGCTTTGTTATTTACTCTATTCTTTTATTTTAGCTCACACTACTACTATACTATAGTAGTGTGAGCTATGGTGATCCTAATTTTTTCGAGAAAAAAAAAGTTGCTCCGATTTTAAATTTTTTATATATCTTTGCGTTTCACATGATTTTGAAACTTTTTTGTTGCGCCGTCTGTCTGTCTATCTGTCTGTATGTCTGTCTGTCTGTCTGTCTGTCTGTCTGTCTGTCTGTCTGTCTGTCTGTCTGTCTGTCTGTCTGTCTGTCTGTCTGTCTGTCTGTCTGTCTGTCTGTCTGTCTGTCTGTCTGTCTGTCTGTCTGTCTGTCTGTCTGTCTGTCTGTCTGTCTGTCTGTCTGTCTGTCTGTCTGTCTGTCTGTCTGTCTGTCTGTCTGTCTGTCTGTCTGTCTGTCTGTCTGTCTGTCTGTCTGTCTGTCTGTCTGTCTGTCTGTATGTCTGTCTGTAACGACCAATGCTCATAACTCAAAAACCGCTTGCCCGATTTTATTGAAATTTGGTGCCTAGGCTAGGTTTTGGGTCGAGATGGTCCCATTTAAAAATGAACAAAATTCACCGAACACCAGCCAAATAAAAGGATGGGGGAAGATTTCAAAAATTAGACTTTATGTAAAAATATGGCGTGTGTGCTATCAAACGAAAGGTAATTGAGTCTGGAGTTAAACCAAATACATTTTAGTTTATTTAAAAAAAGGTGGGGGTAAATTTTAAAAATTAGAGTTTAAGTGGAAATATGGCGTGTGTGATATCAAACGAAAGGAAATTGTGTCTGGAATTGAATAAAATATATTTCAGTTTTTAGTAATATTAGCTCACACGTACACTATAACTATAGTACGTAGTGTGAGCTTAGGTGCCCATAAATTGGCAGAGTATTTTCTATTGTTATCAGTCAGTTTCAAACTCAAAATGTGTTATTTATTTGTACATAATTGTCAAAATATTTGATTAAGTATGAAGTCTTATCTAACCTAACTGATAATTATGACTCTCATCCATTATCATCCTTAAAATTTTAGTAAGGCCCACAATTTCAGAATTTTGAATCGCCTTAAAAGAGATATTTTATATTATTGAAATAAAAAGAAACAAAAAAACTACAACTGTAATCAATTACAAGATGGTTTCTTTAAAATAATAAACATCTACTCAAGATTTGACAATTATTGTAACGTCTTTTGACAAATTATTTTTTTTGTATAGTCTACGCAAGGCCAACACAAAAATAGAGGCCACGACCCTGAAAAAATCAGCTGTTCTCCCGGGGCTGAATTTTACATTGGGTCTTATGGGAGGTGAGATGTTTTTTTTTATGATATTTTCAAAATGGCACTACAGATTTCCGCAAAATTTCACTGAAATATTCTCAGACGCCATCCCGATATTCCACCAAAGGTTTGTAAAGAAGCAACACGATTAAAAAGCTAAAATCTTCAAGATTTAGCATTCCTTATTTTGAATTCAAATTACCCGCCATGTACCACATGCCAACTGTTATATTTGACATCTATTTGACTTTGTCATATGTGATTGTCACATTTGCTTCTGCTTTAAACTTAATTTTTGGGTGAGCTAATGAAGCGGCTATGAAAAATTAGGGATTACTAAACATTAAAAAAAAATTGTTCTGCCAGAATAAAGTAAAAACAATCTCAAAAACGGCTTTATTAAAAAAAAATCAAATATCCATGAACCGTCATTCATCAATTCAATTCAATATTTTAAAGACAATCAGCTGTGTCGTAACGTGACTATCAAAAAAAAAATCAGCCCCGGATGTGACGTCAACAAAGTGGAGGATCGTGGCCCGTCCATTTTGATAGCCCTGGTCTACGTAATAAAGGGGATAATAGCGAGGGGTTATATATTGAGATACTTTCTTTTTGGTTACTCCTAAATTCAATCCAACTTGCTACCTGCAAGAAATTCCTTTAATATTAAAAGAGAATCCGCTTTAAAAAAGTTTCAGATCTCATAAAATTTTTATGCCAGCATTTTGTAAAAGTTTTATAAATAAATGAAAAAGCGGAGGTTTTAAAAGTTTTTTGGGCTTTTGGTAATGTAGAATGATATAATGAATGATACAGAATACCTACCTAACAATAAAATGAGTTATTTCCAAGAAAAAGGAATTGTGAAAGTCAACAAGTATAAAGAAGGATAAACAGAAATTTATTAAAAATTAACAAAACATAAAAGCGAGAAAGCTTTTAGAACAGAAAAGTAGATAATGGACTATTTATCTTTCTAAAAAGTAATATGGCAACGGTAAAAAAATTAATAAACTGTGCCTGAATCTATGTTTGTTTAACAAAATTTAATGAAAATAATATACGTACCCGGAGAATTTTCACCTGAAATACAGTGGCGGTTTCTCCATATGTACACATGTGCACGTGCACTCCCAAATTTTACTTTAAAAAATATTAAAATTTGATCATTCTTTAATTTAATTAGTAATTACCCTAAACGGAATTCACTAAATACTGGAATAATACCTACAAATTAATACCCGGTTTGTATGTGTTTGTATTCGTGTTCAAACCACCTGCGGTGCAGGGCGGATGCGCTATATAGTTAGTTCGAATCTAATTATTCACTATTATTTGCACTGTAGATGTTATGTCGCATTCTAATTACGAAATATAGAAAGAGAGGACGACATGTCCCAATAGAATTTTACAGTACATAAACACAACAAAAAATCAACAAATGCAAAAATTAGCTTATTGACATAATTTTTTTATCCGGGAACCAATTATACCCCTTGCTACGTTCAAGCTTGAAACTTCCTACCTTAGGATAAAAGGTTTGTCCTTATTCTCGTTTGGCTTAGTATTTCACTAAAATGTTGCGATAATATTAATTAAACTTAATATAATATTTTACGTGTTCCGCAAACATAAATTACTGTGCGCCGCAAGGTCAAGGTGAATTATGACATTTGTTTAAATTTTTATTTAGTTGTATTTCAGTGGACAAACCTCCATTTTTTTTAATATCGTTAATAGAATATTTTGTGAATCACTTCAAAATTTTTGGTTGTATTTCTCGTCGTCTTTTACAGTAAAACTGCACAATTTAAATTCAAAAATAACTGTGTTACATATTTCAAAATAAACTAATGTTACAAAAACAACCAACACAAACAACCCAAAATTTTATGTTAAATATGAAAGGAATTTTTTGAGGTGTGGTCATAGACTAAATAAATTAATTTACGCGCTGGTCCTCAGAACCACGTAGTGGTAGCCGTATACATCGATGTTACAGTCTCCTTAGACATTGTCAGTACGGCATAACCAAGATGGATGGAAAGGCGATGAAATGAAGATAATAATTGGCAGTTGGTTTTCTAAAGTGGGTATCCACATTTCGTTTCTCCTTTTCAGATTTTATCATCAACATTTTATGGTTATATTGACGTGACCTACGTGACCTACGTGACCTCGTGACTACATGAATGAATGAATTTTTAAAGGATGCATAGCATCTAATTTAATTAAGCGCCCCTTTAAATCAGATGAGACTTGAGACTTGAGAACAAAAACATAATGAAAAATTGATTCAATAGGAAGTCGCTTTTACAAAATTACAATAAAAATAATGGAAAGATCGCGGTATCAGAAAACATCCGCCTGCTTTTCCTGCTCGTAACAGCATTTATTCTCTGCATCGCTTCCTTTCTATAGACTGTCGACAAACAATAGATCTGATCAATTCTTATTTTCTTCGATAAAAGCATGCATCTAAAATATTTTGCCTCCTACAGGGTGTAACAACGATAGCAAACCAGACCTAAATAGTTTTATTTTTATTTTTAAACCTTCTACAATCAGCCCTGTCTACAATAAAAGAATTATATTTTTGTCATCGTTGTTTTATTTTTAGGATTTTATTTTTATTTTGTTATTATCACGTTTGAAATTTCAATTGTAAGAACACTAGGCACTCACCCAATAAAATGAAGAGGCTAAGTAATAAAATAACGTTATTGGTATGGTTTGGTTTGAAACTAATATTTTTAAAAAGTGTTGGATCTAATAAGTTTGTTCACACATGTTCGGCGTTGGGTAAAAAATTAAATTTGCATCTAAACACTTTTGAGCGTATTCCTTATAAGGAATTCAGGAGTAAAAATTACACATTTTAATAAAGTTATAATAATTGTTGAAAGTGCGGCTTTCCGACCCTGTTCACCAAATTATGTTGCTAGATTAGAAAAATGTCAAATATAAGCTACAATAAATAAAGTAAAAAAATAAAAGGCCACAGAAGTTAAGGGTGAAAATATCACCTTGATGTTAGTATACAGGGGGTACCAAAAGTCAGTGATCAATAGCACCAAGAGATCTATTTTATGAAAGTGCGGTCAACTTAATTTTTTTAAATTAAAACCCTTATCGAGTGAAACGTCATTATAAAGATCTTTGAAAAACTAATATTTTGACATATAGTTCATTCCATAATTTTTGAGATAACTTATTGACAGTAATCAGTTGTTTATCATAACAAATAGCGTAGGCCAGCGAAAAAAAATCGTGAAAAGTTGTCCCAAAAATAATGAGATGAACCATAATTATGAATTATCTACCAAACGTAATTTTTCAGGTTTTGTAAAAAAATAAGAAGTTTGTTGTTTTCAACAAAACCTCTATTGAGTGATGCCTTGTTTAAAATTTCTTTGCCTATGTCTAAAAATAGATTTCTTTATGTTATCGATCACTGCCACATATAATTTGATTTGATTCATGGGCAAGCCTTAGATTTTTTAATATATTTTCTACATATTTGATGATAAAACACGAAAAATACCTTAAAATTTGACATCAGGAGGCTTTGCCCCCCCCCCAACCCCAAGCAGCGGCGTAGTTGCGAAAAGACATGACCTTTTTATTTTTTTTAATTTTTTTATTTTTTTTTTTTGGTCGCAGGATTTTTGAGAAGCGCCCTTTTTAGCTGTCGGGCCCCCCCAAGACACATTCCTGGGTGCGCCACTGTTTGATTTGATTTATTTCACAAAATTAACCTTATAAAAATTAACATTTTAACTAAAGAGGAAAGGACATCGACCACCTCTATACTTGTCTGTTTATTCAGAGGGATCACTGCAATTTTGTTCTATACTACCATTTAAACTAAAAATCAAATTATTTTAACACCAAAAAGGTAAATACCCTATTAGAAATAAATAAGTCTTTTTTTAGTTCTTTTTTTATACAATATGATAAATTATTGCCAACTGCAACAGAAAAAAAAATCGTATGCAAAATATGTCGTTCACTTAATTTTTATCCTACTGTATTATTTGTAAAAAGTAAAGTAACAAGTTCAGCTATCTTCAATAGTTCAAAAGATATTTGAGTGGACTCATACTTTTGGGACACCTAGTATAAAAGACTGTTAAGGCATCTGCTTAGCATACAAAATTAAATTTCTGTAATTATTGTTTTCAACCTCCAAGAAAAGTTGTAACTACTAGCAAAATAAAAAAAGAAGTAACAATGCGAAACTGTTACAAAATAAATATAGACTGAGGGCAAAAAGCATTAAATCAACCTCATACAGGTATTAAATTATATTAATACTTAAATTATAATTATCAACCGATCACATATAAATAAGTACCAATACTAACTAAAGGTCTATTAAGGCTCAAAGCACTCAATAATACACAGTGATTAATAATTTAACCACTTTCTTATAAAATTGAATACAGGGTGTTTCAACATAAACTTCATAGATGTTTTGATGGAATTTGGAAAAACCTTTAAACACGTCGATCTCGATTGCGAGAGGGACACTTTTTGACTATCTCCAAAATTTTTGTGGCAAGCACTCCCTTCTAGGGATAAACATTGCCTTTACATTTTGATTAGGGAAAATATGTCTAGTGATACCTTGTTTTGAAATATTTTTAAAACCGTGTAAAGATTTAGAACTATATATATATATATGTATATATATATATATATATATATATATATATATATATATGTTTTTAGATATTTGCGTTCAAATTTTTCATTTTAACCTGGACGGATAAAATCAATCAAGTTATCAAAATAAAAATCAGGAAATGGTAAAATTCTGATCGAATTTTTAATTGGATAGTCCATGTCAAATTTGAAGGAAAATATCTCAAAAAGTAAGAAGTAGATTTTTGAAATTTTTACAAATCTTCTAAACAACATGTCAGTCGAACCACTTTCCCTTTATAAAATACAGGGGTTGCGCGTGCTACAAAAACTACGGGATAGAAAAAACTGAAAAGGCATCTGTTAATGTTTCGTTGAAACATACTATATCAGTGGCGTATATAGGGTGGGGGTGGGGCCCGAACCGAACCTAAGATTTTGTAGATATGAATACAAACATAAAATAGCACCAAAACTGTCTCGCCCCCCCCCAAACGTTTTTATCTAAATACTCCACTGCACTGTAGTTGCAATTTTTTGAGAGTGCTGAATTTCTTTAAGTAAAAAACGTAGACAGAAAAGTTTGTTTCTTTTGGAAATCTTAAAATTATATTTTTAGAAATATATTGATAAATGTAATTTTTTCTAAAATATTTTTGGGTGCTGTCCAAGAATTGTGTGCCAGAAGCGATAACAGTTTTCGAGACACGGCTTGTGCTCCTTAAAAATGTATCAATAGAAATTGTCGACGACCGGCTCCATCCAGAATGATCGTTAGTTTGTAAAAGGAAAATTGCAAATAGTTGAACTATAACTCCA
Source organism: Aspidapion aeneum (assembly GCA_963576565.1). NCBI lineage: Eukaryota > Metazoa > Arthropoda > Insecta > Coleoptera > Brentidae > Aspidapion > Aspidapion aeneum. The sequence goes on from OY755040.1 coordinate 3,847,371, forward strand.
ACCGGTAAGAGCAACGCAAAAAATATACTTTTAACATCATAAATATAGGGCGTAACAAAGGTAAGTTGTAGAATTTCTCAACAACCAAGCATTTAAGAGACAATGTACAATAATTTATTGAATAAAATTAAATTATTTTTTTTAAAGGTTATATAACAACATTTTACATAAAACAAGGTATATATTATATATATTATATTATAATTAATGTATAACAATTGATAAAATTAATAATAAAATCAAAGAAATAAATAAAATTGTAAAACTAAAAAAAAGAAAAAAAAAGGTAACGTCAACAATAAAAAATTTCCTCTAAACCAGTATCGTCTGGGATTGAAGCTGCGTTGCCACGTTGAATTGCAAGACCGATTTGTTGTTTAATAAAGCAATTTGCATTTTTATTGTTTATTAATTTTGATAATTTTTGAACAAAAGATTTAGCTTCTTCACCCCAGGGCCCCAATGTTTCGACGCTAAAGGGTACGAAAATGTACCCTTTGGCTTCCAGCTCTTCAGCTTCTTTTTTTGCTTTTGTTTTTCTCTGTTACGGGCAGCTTCTCCTGATTTTATTGATGTTTTGTCAAGATAAGAAAATGCAAAAGTATCTCTGCAAGTGGCGTCCCAAATTAGGGATTTTCCTCTGCACCAGGGAAACAAAGACAAACCATCTACTCGCTTTTCATCTCACCTGAACATACCAGGAGGTTCAAGCACTGAGGGTATTCCTGCAGATACAAGAGCCCTCCTGATAATATTGTTGAGCAACCCGTGGCGAGATAAACGATTTGTTACTTAACTGAAATAAGGGACTATTCTTAAATTACATAACGCTCAGTGGTTGGAGGGGGGCATCGTTCCAGTCAATGATTTCTTTTCGTGTTGGCACTCCATTGGCGTCCTTTTTGGTTTTGGTTTGTATTTATTGGTCTTTTTTAGTTTTATGTAAAAAGAGCATTTTAAAAAATGCTTAGAATACTCAACACTTTGATTGTAGAAGATTACAATCTTTTCGAAGTAGTATTGGGGTTTCAATAAAATTAAACAGCACACCAATTTAACAAAGGTTAATTTTTTTAGAATTAAAATGCTACTTCTCTTGGAGGATAGCTTTATTCAACATATATACCTTTAAAAAGAACCTTTAACCCCTGGATCTTTAAATTTATGTCCACCCAGGGACGATTTAAGGAGAAATGGCCGTATCCCTAATTGGACAATTTGGTAAAAAGTTCTGCCATATCCGAGTTTTAGCAGGTGCGCTTTAAGTTTTTTTTTTCTTCGTAAGATCGACTGGAGAATGAAAAATTGGTATTTACGGCTTAGAAAATGTACCTTTAATTTTAACTAACGTTTGAAAGCCAATTATGACTTTAAAAAATGCTGGTTGCTCATTTTCTAGTCACGATGCTTGATAGAAAAAGTCTACTAGCGAAGGGCCCGGAATAAAGTATAGTATATCTAAAGAAGTGTTTCACTTTGAATGCAAATTTGTTAAAAAATAAGGTACAGAAAACGCCACATAAAATGCATACAGCAAAAATTAGCTTAGGGCTTCATGTAACTGACTGATTTTTGCAAAAAACGTTAATTTTTTTGACAGATAAACACTCTATAGTTATCTGAGTACCTAACGGTTCTATAAGGTTCTATTATATGTATCTATGTATATATATCGGTTTAATGTCCTATAAATTAAGCATACTGTGGTTTTTATTTTTATTATGTTTTAATTTACATATATTTTAAATTGTCATGTTATAAATTTGTTTGAAAAATACTTTGGTAACGTAGTATAGCCTATTCTATTTGACTAACTGAGTTGGCTTTGAAGGGCTAAAATTGAACTATTTTACATTTTAAGTATATATATATTTATGACGATACCATGTATCTATACAGTTATCCATTTAATGTAGGTAAATGTATGAATTTTTTGGCTATCTAAGTACTAATAAAAAAATTATATTTTAAATATAGAAAAAAAACAATATTTAATAACGTGCCATTGCACCATCGGCCTGGATAATATTTACTACTTTTTAAGGCATTGAATTTGCTTAATTTTGAAATAAATTTGGGTTTGCCTGAATGAAGTCCTCCTATGCTTGTATAATAAGAACCATAAGGTGGTTTGAGTTTCTAGGAGTAATATTCATTTTTGTTAATTTTCTTGAAATAAGTCCCCACACGTTTTCGATTGGATTGGCATCGAGAGTTTTGGCTGGCTATGGCAAAACCTCAATATTGTCCTTTTGAAGTCACTGTCGTGATATTTGGGCTGTGTGTACAGGGCAGTTCTCTTGCTGGTATATAAAACCATCTGGTTAAACAATACTGACTTGAGGAAGCATGACGTCTCTCTTGATGGTAACATAAGGCTGAGCATTAAACCTACTAAGGATTCTAAAAAAGAGCCTCATATTCTCTTGCCGAATTCCACCCCCAAACATTCACAGAAAATCTTTTGGCTAAGTTTTTGTTACCAGAAATATATTTCTCTTAGTAGTGCGTTCTTGGTGGCAGACATACTAAAATTTGTTTTTGATTACTGTTTGGTTAAAAGATCTTTTCATCTGTAAACACCACACGGAACGCCCTATTTGTCTTCGACTCATTGTAAGAGAACTAAAAAAATTTGAGTCAAATCTTGTTTTACAGGAAGTTGGAAAAAGGATGTTCTTCTAAAAATTCTATTAAATGCTCATCTGCTTGGAGCGTGCTAATTTTAGTCAAGCCAGTCAGTACGTTGCTCTCGCCGAACATTTACCTCTTCTTCATATTTTCTTTTGATTCGCACAATCGTCGACGGGTTTCATCCATAGTGAGCGGTTACTCGTCGCACCGACCAACCGTCATTTAATTTGGCCAAAATTTGAGCTTTATCAAATTTTTAGCCCCCAACTATTAGGCCGTCTTAACAGCTTCTATTTTTTTTTTTAATATTTTTGATTTATATTATGTTATTTTCCGTTTTGCTAGTTGGTTATAATTATGAAATAATTAAATATCTGTTTTGGAGTTAAAGCAATTATTTTTCGGAAAAACGTTTTGGATAAGAGTTTCAAATTTTTTATCACTACCTTAATAGTTCTTTGTTTGACACTGTATATAGGAAACCTACACACACGGGACAGTACCTAAATTTTAAGTCTAATCATTCTGTTGCAACAAAACAAGGAGTTATAAGAAGTTTGTATTTAAGAGCCGTAAATATTTGTAGTAATAATGAAGAATTAACCACAGAAATTAACAACATTAAAAAGGACTTACAACAGAATGGTTATTCCGAGAAATTAATAAACTCAACGATATTTAAAATTAAAAACAAACTAAATGTACCAAATTCTCAAAATAATAATCTGTTAGGTGTTATTAACATTCCATATGTTCAAGGGATTTCAGAAAACATAAGACGAATAGCTAAACACTATAATATAAAAACAGTATTTTCTTCGGGAAATACGATAAGAAGTTTTGTAACTAAAACAATACCAGACAATCCCTCAAATAATAAAGAATGTATTTACCAAATCCCGTGTGAGTGTGGTAAATCATATGTAGGTGAAACGAAACGCCCTCTTCAGGTTAGAGTAAATGAACATCTAAAAAGTACCCAATTAGGGGATATTGAAAAATCCGGTTTAGCAGATCATGCATGGTCAAATGATCACAGGATTCAGTGGTCAGAAGCTAAAGTTTTACATAAGGAGGCGCATTGGCAAAAACGAAAGTTTATTGAAGCTGCGTTTATAATGCAGAATAAAGAAGATTTCAGTCAACCAAGCACGGACATACCAAACATATGGAAACCACTCCTTAAGGAAAACAGGCGTCTTACGATTAAAAAGGGGGCGGGCCGTCACACCTGATTGCACACCAAGTATTACAAGTAGTAGCCTAGAGACTAGATTGTTCAGTTTACACTTGATAACGGTTAGAGATACTTACTAACCGAAACGTCGTGTTTTAAAATAAATAAAGACAATGAAAGTCCGAAATTTTATTTCTACCTTAATAGTAATTTTAAATTCCAAAAAAAATGTTCCTTTTTAAAATAATCGGCCTGTACGGGTGGTCTAAAACATCCTGTATAGCTAGTTCAAATAAAAAACTTTGCTCCCTTATACTATTTAGAAGCCACATATAAGTATGGCAGACAAAGAATTAGTATTTAAAAGCAAAATTTTATTATATTTTTCTAGCTTAGGCCTTTCAGAATTAAAAAAATATATATTTTGACACCTGTACCTTACTTTTTGTGTGTAGGTTTATTGGTAATCAATTAAATCTATATTTAATATAATAAACCACGTTACAAATAAATGGGCCTTGTAAAGTGTCCCTACAGGGAAAAGTCCATAAATTTCAAAAGGGTCCATAAAACAGAAACGACTTATTTTATTGCAAATCAAATTAAATATTTGTAATTTAATTAAATTTAGCTTGACGAGCCTTTAAATTGTCACACAATCTGCCGCCTTCACACGCGTAATTTTTATATTTGCACATCTACACCTTGCTTTTGATCACGGTTTTTCACTTGAACAGCTACATCTTAAACTTTTTAGCAATTCTGGTTACTTAAGAAGCATGACAAAATTGGGCGCATTAGAAAAACAAAGAAGAAATAAGGCATCTTATTTTGGGGTTAAAAGGCGGTAAATCTGCCGGACCCGGAAATATCCCAGCCGAACTTATTAAATATGGCACTGAAGAACTGTTTTGGAGATTACGGAATCTATTCCAAAAATATTTAAATGGAACTGTAGTACCAACTGAGTGGAAAACGTCATATATATCCACAATACACAAAAAAGGAAGGAAAGATATATGTGACAATTATAGAGGTATATCTGTGACTAGTACGCTAAGCAGAATATACGGTAAAATAATAAGAAATAAAGTGGAGAGCGAATATAAAGACATGGAGGCAGAAGAACAAGCTGGTTTCAGGGCGGGTAGATCGACTTCAGATCATCTCTTTTGTATAACCCAAGTTATTGAAAAGAAAATGGCATACGGACAAGAGCTGCATCTGCTTTACGTCGATTTGCAGAATGCATATGATAGTATACCACTAAATCTACTTTGGAAAGCGTTGGAAAATACAAACATAAGCGTAGAACTGATTAAGGCCATCAAAGAGTTATACCGCAATAGTAAGGCAAAAGTTAAAATAAAAGCAAACTAACCAAAGGCTTTCAAGTAAACAAAGGTCTTAAATAAGGTTGCTGTATCTCGCCTACGCTCTTCAAGATATACTTGGAACAAGTCCTTAAAGTATGGAAGAGAAAATGCCAGAACATGGGAATTTCGTTGGACGAAACCACCTTGTATACTTTATGTTTCGCCGATGATCAGATTTTAGTGGCTCAGGATTATGACGATCTCGAATATATGACACGAAAACTAATAGAAAAGTACAATAAGTGGGGACTAGAGGTTAATCTCAATAAGACAGAGTATATTTGTATCGGTGGAATGAAACAGGATCTAATCTTAAATACCAGGCAGCGAATTCAGTCCTGTAATGAGTATTAATAAATACTTAGGTCTAAAAATTACAGCTAACGGAACACTAGACAAAGCTATAAAAGATCGAAACGTACAAGGAAGAAAAGTTACTTTAAACAAAGAAGATGCCTTATTTTGGGGTTATTAAACTCATAATTTTTTAAGTCATTACTTTAAAACTGAAGTCGAACCAAAAAAAATTGATAATATTACCCATCCATTTAAATTTAAAGCAGATAGGTAGATGGATCGCCAATAAATAATTTGAATATAGTTTTGAATTTAACAATAAAATTAAAAATTTAGGTATTTATATGGGATGACAAAATATACTAAAATGGTAAGCAAAAAAAGGAAAATAAGGGGATTTCCTATTGCCTGAAAATTCCCGCTTTGCTATTTTATATTACAGTCTAATTCACAAATTGTTGTTCTTTATCTATGTACTTGTAATGTTATTTTTTTTATCAAAAATTATTATTGTTTTGTCTAAAAAAAAATTATAAAAATAAATTTTAAATTTCCATTTTAGAATAGTCTGATAATGGTTGTAATAAACTGAAAAGTCACATAAAAAACAAGAGAGATTTTTATTTGACCGATTCCCAGGATCTAAAATATTTTACAATTTTATTTTAAAATTCCTTATAACGGTATCATAGTAGGAAAGGATACCTGATTTTGTTCAATAAGAGATACATTGCGGTCAAGTTAGCTAAACATTTGTCTCCGTGTAACAAAACGGGACTTGAATATAAATGGTATTTTTGCCATTTATAAGTTTTTAACTATTTTTAATTAAATATTGTTTTTGACATCAACAAGCATTAATTATATGCAAGACTAGGTTAAGATTAGGTTAAATTTATGGCAACCCCGGCGACTTGTTTTTTAGCATATTTTCAGGTTTGCTGTATTTTAATAAAAGTTGTATTCAGCTAATATGTTGTTTGAGCCACTAACATCAAAATAATTCATATTTTGTTACTGGAAACAAATTAGCTAAACTATTATCAACTTTTAAAAAACACACTGTGTAATTTTAACTTTATCGATTTTCTGAGTCCACGCATCTTTGAATTGCGGTGGTATTTTGTCTCTTTGTCTTTCTCACCAATGCGAGAGAGCTTAAGTTTCAAAGCACGACAACGGCAAGCCAAGAATGTCTGTACAGCAGCGTGGCTTGTCTTGGACAAGAAAAACACAACTTTTTTTGGGTATTACGCCACTAGTAAGGAAAAATTATTTTAAAAAACCACTGCGTTTCTCCTAGAAAAATAAAAATCACTAATTTGTCAGTGGCTTTCTATAAAAATAAATAATTGCCTAGTAAAACCTAAACCACTTATCTTTTAATTGAATTTGAATACGCTACGTTTCGATTGCCAATCTACAATCGTTTTCAAGCTTTTTATTTATATTTTCTCTCAAAATCTTAAATGTTTCTTGTTCAAATATATTTTTTTATTATTATAGATTGTAGATTGGCAATCGAAACGTAGCGTATTCAAATTCAATTAAAAGATAAGTGGTTTAGGTTTTACTAGGCAATTATTTATTTTTATAGAAAGCCACTGACAAATTAGTGATTTTTATTTTTCTAGGAGAAACGCAGTGGTTTTTTAAAATAATTTTTCCTTACTAGTGGCGTAATACCCAGAAAAAGTTGTGTTTGTAAAATGAATCCGCCACAAACATATAGATTTTATTTATTGGACAAGAAAACCCCCTAAAGAAAGCTTAAATTTTACACCAATCAGCTAGCGGCAAGCTAAGAACGCCTAGAGAGCAGGGTACTGAAACTTTCGAAAGTCGGGAGGGAGATCATTCGTTAGTTGCGCTTGCTTGGTTCGTTACACTTTCGTTCATACTTCTTAAGGGGGGTTTTATTTCAACTGAGGAAATTTGTCAATTATTTTAACATTGTATAAAACTGTTAACTTTATTATTCATAATTATTTTAGTCTTTTCTTTTGAAGTTTGTTAATTTTAAAGCTTTTAATTATTACTGTTTCCAGTGTTTTGAAATAATGTTTTTATCTGTTTTATGGTTTTTTAACATCAAAATACAAACCATTCGTTGCCCTAAAATCGGCATTTTTAATCAACAATATATCCCAAACCTAAACAGTAATATTAAGTAAATTAAACAGTTGATTGAATGGTTTCACCCATTCAATCAACGTTTAAAATGTTGATAAATATATATATATTTACAACAAATATACAAAAGGTTTATAAAGCCTAAAAGTTTAAGAAGTGTAAATATTTGAATACAAAAGCTTAATACTAGTAAAAGTTGATATTCAATTAATAAATATAAGAAGTGAAAGTGTGATGCTACAAGAAGAAAATTGAAAAGATATGTATGATTTTCCTACATTATTTTTACATTTGAGAAAAACGTTTATAGCATACTTTTCCTCCAAGAACCGTCAAATTCCCTTTCGAGAACAAATAAGTAAAAACATTTAATCTTTTTATAATTTATATAAGTTGTAGCCGAAGTTGGTAGCTCACAACATTTAAGCCTTGGCCACTTGAGGTGACAGTACCACTGTCATACTAGGCCCCTGTTACATCCGTAACAATTTGAGATGCAACATTTTGTATAAATCCAAGTGTACGTACCGGTTATTAAAAATAAACAAACGAGTTGCAAAATAATGAAGGTAGCTAAAACATAAACCAATTTTTGCAAAATTGCAAATGAACCCTTTATACCTCTCTGACTATGTAAATTTACGTTAATTAACAGCGTAGTTGTTGTTTGATTCCATGGTTAGGTCAGTTTGTCATGTTCGAATTTATACGAGTGGTGTAACAGTTCCTTTTGTTTTAAATAAATGAGTTTGTTAATTACTCATACCATTGTCGATGTCGATGTCGTATCTACATAGCAGTAATTAAAAATTGAATTCTGTCAAGCGAAAAACAAAGGAAACGTCTGATTTCTTGTATCATTTTGTATCCTTAACACTTTGTTTTTTTCAAAAAAAGCATTTTTGTTTAAAAAACCCATTGTATACAGTTAAATATTTAATAAGTTGGACATAACTTTTAAAGTAGCCGCCTTGAAATAAAAAGAAATCCTCAAATCAAACAAAAACTTTGAACATTCATTTTTGTAACTCAGTAAATAATACTCAATGTGAGTAAAAATACTCTGCCAATATATGGGCCCCTAAGCTCACACTAGGTACTATAGTTATAGTGTACGTGTGAGCTAATATAACTAAAAACTGAAATAAATTTTATTCAACTCCAGACTAAATTACCTTTTGTTTGATACCACACAAGCCATGTTTTGACTTAAACTCAAATTTTTGAAATCTACCCCCACCCTTAAAAAAAACAAAAACTATAATGTATTTTGTTAAACTCCGGACTCAATTACCTTTCGTTTGATATCACACACGCCATATTTTCACTTAAACTCTAATTTTTGAAATATACCCCCACCCTTCTTTTTAAATAAATTAAAATGTATTTAGTTTAACTCCAGACTCAATTACCTTTCGTTTGATATCACACACGCCATATTTTCACTAAAACTCTAATTTTAGAAATATACCCCCACCCTTTTTTTTAAATAAATTAAAATGTATTTTGTTTAACTCCAGACTTAGTTACCTTTCGTTTGATATCACACACGCCATATTTTCACATAAACTCTAATTTTTGAAATCTACCCCCACCCTTTTATTTGGTTTGTGTTCGGTGGATTTTGTTAAACTCAAATTTTTTAAATATACCCCCACCCTTTTTTTTAAATAAATTAAAATGGATTTTGTTTAACTCCAGACTCAATTACCTTTCGTTTGATATCACACACGCCATATTTTCACTTAAACTCTAATTTTTGAAATATACCCCCACCCTTTTTTTTAAATAAATTAAAATGTATTTTGTTTAACTCCAGACTCAATTACCTTTGGTTTGATATCACACATGCCATATTTTCACATAAACTCTAATTTTTGAAATCTACCCCCACCCTTTTATTTGGTTTGTGTTCGGTGGATTTTGTTCATTTTTAAATGGGACCATCTCGACCCAAGACCCAGCCTAGGTACCAAATTTCATAAAAATCGGCCAAGCGGTTTTTGAGTTATGCGCGTTGGTCGTTACAGACAGACATACAGACATACAGACAGACAGACAGACAGACAGACAGACAGACAGACAGACAGACAGACAGACAGACAGACAGACATACAGACAGACAGACAGACAGACAGACAGACAGACAGACAGACAGACAGACAGACAGACAGACAGACAGACGGCGCAACAAAAAAGTTTCAAAATCATCTGAAACGCAAAGATATATAAAAATTTTTGAAATCGGAGCAACTTTTTTTTTCTCGAAAAAATTAGGATCACCATAGCTCACACTAATATAGTATAGTATATGTGTGAGCTAAAATATTTTTGATTAGTATTAACTTAAAATCTAATTTTTTGAGTTGAATTCATTTAAATTGGGTTTCAAAGATATTTATTGTGTTGAAAAATATTGGGTATGGTTTAGTTTTGTGCCCCGAAAGTGCTGATTTGAATTTGTAGGGTACTTACTAAACTGAATAGGTAAATGGCTTATAATTAATATGTACATCAATGGTGATTAAATTTTAATTTCGTTCCATTTCATAAAACAGAATTTCGGATTGTGATTTTAATGGGGAAAATTACAAACTTGTGTGTATGTTAAACTTAGTAAATAAATTATTGTATATTGCAACTAATTGGATCAAAACCGCCGCGTTGTATAGCCTCGTACACGTTTAATGAAATAATTTATTTTGAAAATGTGTGTATGACGTATAGCCGAATATACAGTGTGTCCACAAATAGAGTTACCGTAAGGCATAAATGACAAAAAAATTTTGATTAGATTCTGGTTTTCTGCTTGGTCCTAAACTAACATGTTACGAAAATGAGACAAATCAATTAATATACAGGGTGATTTAATCGGATGATTTGATAAAAAGTGTTAAGATTAAAATACCTTTGTTTTAAAAGATTTTCGAAAATGTTATAAGGAAGAGTTGTTTAGATTCAAAAGTTGCGGCAGATTCTCATTTTTCAGAAAAATCAGGCAACTCTGATTTTATAAGTCGGTTAGAAAAATTTTGTTTAGACGATTTTAAGCAAATTTTTCTGACAATTGAGAAACACTCGTAACTTTTAATTCTAAACAACTTTTCTTAATAACCTTTTTGATATCTCTTAAAACAAAGGTACTTTAATCTTAACACTTTTTATCAAATCCTCCTACTAAACCACCATGTATAATAATTGATTTGTCTCATTTTCGTAACATGTTAGTTTAGGACCAAGTAGGAGCAATTCCAGATAATATTTATGTGTTAAAAGATGTTTACTGTGCACTTGTTCGTTCAGTGCTCGAATATGCCAGTTTAGTTTGGCAGCCTTTTTATGGAGTTCATAAAGAGAGCTTAGAGAGAGTGCAGAGAAAATTTTTAAGAAGAGTGGGACTTAGGCTGGGTATTCCCTGTGAAGAAATTTATTTATTTATTTTTTATTTATTTATTTTCAATTAGGGGTTAACAACAGATGATTACATCCACAAACGCAACCCTCGACATAGTAAGAACAGTGGGAAAAAAATTAAACACTAATTACAAGCAAGAAAAAAGCAAAATCCTAAACACTAACTACAAGCTAAAAGAGTAAAAAGAAACATTTGTGTTTGAGAAAGTCACATTATGTTATTACTTAAAAATATTGTTTTGATCCTAGCTTTAAAATTAGGGAGTGACATATCGAAGTATTCAATTGTATTACAATATTGATTGTAACATTTCAACATTCTACAAAGGGGAGCATTTTGACCAGAGTTAGTTCTACGAAAAGGTATTTCAAACAGCTCACGGTTTCTTATATTCATATTGTTTTGTGGTCTAAACTGTATTTTCTGGTAAACCTCTGGACACGATGCCAGACCCTTCATTATTTTAAAAATCATCAAAAGATTGGGCATTGTTCTACGGTCCTTGAGTGAAATGATTTTGTATTATTGCATAATGAACCTATAGTCTCTATCAATTATAGGTGTTCTAGTTTTGTAGCCAATATATCTTAGAAATTTGTGTTGGACAGATTCTAATCTTTTTGCATAAACGTCATAACATGGGTCCCACACGACCGATGCAAAAGAGAGCTGACTATAGACATATGCGTAATAAACATTGAGAGAATTAATTGTAATGAGATAATGAAACTTTTAAATCTTACTTTATTAGAAAGTCGAAGAACGTTTTTTGATACTTGCACTCTCTTTAAAATTGTGAACGATATGATTGATGCCCCAGAGCTTCTTTCAGAGGTTAGCTTTCACATTCCACCTAGGAATTTCAGAAATAAAGATCTATTTAGTCTAACATTTCATAGAACTAATTATGGCACTAATATTCCTATAAATCGAATGTGTAAAACTGCAAATTTTCTAATGCAAGAAAATAATAACATTGACTTTTTTAATTGTAGTTACAATGTATTTTGCAAACGGTTAAAAAAAAATTATTTGCCTGAATTGTTATCTTTTTAGATTTGTTGTAAAGATTACGTTTTAATTGTGATGGTCCGTGTTGTTTATGCTGTTCTCTTAATTAAGTTCATTTTTATCTGTTAAACCGCCATCTTGATGAATAAATAAGTGATAAATTGGGATAAAAAGTTTTACTCTAACTGTGTGATTTATTCTAACTTTTACGTGTAATTTTATTTTTGAAATGACAAGACTATTTTTTTAATATGATATTATTAGTTAGTCCTACTTATTTGTAACTGCTATATGCGTTAATAAAGATTTTGATTTTGAGTTGATTTGATTTTGATTCTCAGAAAATGAGAATCTAATTCAAATTTTTTTTGTGATTTAAACCTTACTCTATCCGTGGACAAACTGGATATAGGTATTTATTTTTTTTTAATGCAGTGACCCTAGTTTAATTTACTAAATATGTATACAAACTCCTAGATGTACAGCGTGTCCCATTTTCGATGGGATTAAATGGCAAACTCAGTTATTATTAAAGATATCGATTTTCTGATTGCACCTTACCGTGCTCTTTTTTGGAGCCCTTAAAAATGGTGTAATCAGATTTTTGCTATACCCCGTGGTTTCGCTAATACAGGGAGTTTTTGAAAAAATTGCATTTTAATTAATTCCTTGTATCTCGCTTATTTTGCAAGATATTTTTATTCTGTTAAAATCTTTCTATGGCAACTTTTTTAGTGCAAAATAATGACTTTGTCAATTTTTAAAATTATTGTTTAGTTTTTGAGATATGGTATTTATCATAAAAAAATTAAATACGGACCTGGATTTTTTTTATTACTACTTTGATTAGTTCCATGCTATTATTACCTTAAAATAATAAAACTTTCATATTTTTTTAATTTAAGGTTAAAAAAAGCTATTTAATATTTGAAAAAAAAATTATAGTCCGAACTCTCTCTCTGTCTGTAAATTAAGGTAAAACCATTTTAATATGCTAAGTATCAAAACAGATATTAAACTAAAAATTGTTTAACTAGCAATTTTTAGTTTATATTTATGTTGGAAATATCCAGGTTCAGACTAATTTTTTTTTTAAATATTAAATATATTTTTTTTATCTTGAAACAAAAAATTTTTAAGTTTTTATTATTTTATGATAATACTAGCATGAAACCAATCAAAAAAGTAATAAAAAAAATCCAGGTCCGTATTTAATTTTTTTATGATAAATACCATATCTCAAAAACTAAACAATATTTTAAAAAATTGACAAGGTCATTATTTTCTTCTAAAAAAGTTGCCATAACAATGTTTTTACAGAATAAAAGTATCTCGCAAAGTAAGCGAGATACAAGGGATTATTAAAAATACAATTTTTTCAAAAACTCCCTGTATTAGCGAAACTACGGAGTATAGCAAAAATCTGATTACGCCATTTTTAAGGGCTCAAAAAAAGAGCACGGTAAGGTGCAATCAGAAAATCAATATCTTTAATAATAACCGAGTTTCCCATTTAATCCCATCGAAAATGGGACACGCTGTACTAAGTAGTACTGCTGAGTTTAAAAAGCAGCCAAATAAAATAAAACCAAATAAAAATGTTTAGCATACGGAAAGCTATACAAGGTGACAAATTAACAAGGATCCACCTGGATTTTCTCGAAAATTATCAGCAAATTAAAAAAAACGCCGAAACACGTCGATTTTGTTTGCAAGGGGGACACTTTTAGGTTATCTTGAAATTTTTGTAGCACGAACCCCCTTCGAGGGGTATACTTTACCCCTATATTTTGAATAGGGAAAGTGACTCTTGATTATCTTTACAACCGTGTAAAAATTTCGAAAATTCATCAATTAGTTTTTGAGATATTTGCTCTCAAATTTCCAAATTCAACATTTTTTTTTTGTCAAACACACTGTGTTTTTTTTTTATTACAATCTAGTCAGTAAGACTAATTAGCAATTTTGTTTTAACTTAATTTACTAGAAAAGTCAGATTTAAACTTAGGGTTCACTCAACAGTTCTCCCCGCTTTGTTTAGTCTGTAACTCACAATTGTGTTGTGTTTATAGCATTATTTTGTTTTATGTGTAATTCACTTAGTTTACTAGCTCAAACGGCTTCACTCTTTTTAGTCGTCGAACTAGCATAGTATTGTCTAGAAGCTGAATTGCTTCCACATTCACATGCCGATGGAGTCTATCTTCATGGCTTTTTGCGTACTTTTTTATAGTCTCTGCTACAGTTTCGATTTTTGGATCTCGATGAAGGTCACTATTTCGAACGTACCATGGTGCATTCACAATGTTTCTTAATACTTTATTTTGAAATCTCTGTACAACTAGAATGTTACTCTCTTTAGCACAACCCCATAGTTGAATACCATATGTCCATACTGGTTTCAGTATTTGTCTATAAAGCAGTAACTTATTATGAATTGTTAAATTGGACTTCCTTCCAATTAGCCAGTTCATTTTTCTATACCTTATCTCAAGTTCTTCTTTTTTTTTCTTAACATGTGCTTTCCAGCGCAATTTGGTATCAAGTGTCATACCTAGATATTTTGCCTGATTCGAATATGGTACTGGAATGTTGTTAATTGTTATTTGTATGTGATTTATATTTTTGTTTGTAAAATCAACATGAATTGATTTGGTTTCATTTAATTTTATTCGCCACTTTGTGGTCCAACTGTGAATTTGGGTGACTGCATCCTGAAGTTTCTCTATGCATTTTTCAATAGATGTTTCTACCGTCAATAAACCAGTATCATCGGCAAATGTTGCTAAGTGACAATTTTCTGGCTTTGGGATATCACAAGTGAATAATAAGTATAGATAAGGGCCTAGTACGCTACCCTGGGGCACGCCTGCTTGAATTTCTCTTAAATTTGAGTATGAGTCTTCCTGTTTTACTCTAAAATGTCTATCAGATATGTATGATTCCAAAATATCCGAATACTGTTTTGGCAGAAACCTTTTTAGTTTAAAATTAAGGCCTTCATGCCACACTTTGTCAAATGCTTGTGCTACATCTAGAAAAACTGCAGAACAAACTTTTCCCTCTTCTAGTGCTTTTTCTATTATATTAGTAATTCTGTGTACTTGATCTATCGTGGAATGCTTGTCTCGAAAACCAAATTGATGAGATGGAATAATTTCTTGTCTTTCTATGATGGGTTTTATTCTTTTAAGCAATAATTTTTCATAGAGCTTGGATATAATTGGCAGCAAAGATATTGGCCTGTAAGATGACACGTCATGGAGTGGTTTTCCCGGTTTTGGAATCATGAAATTCAACATGGAATGATAAAATAAAAATTAAATCCGAAAACTAATAAAAGTCTAAATTTTTATTTTATCGGTCCATGTTAATTTTGAAAGTTTGAAGGCTCTCAAAAACTAATAAATAGATTTTTAAAATTTTTACACGTTTGTAAGGACATTTAATATCACACAATATTGGATCAAAAATAGTCAAGCAACAAATCATTTCAGAACTGACTACTATCAAACCTTGCTCAATCACTGTAAAATTAGCGGATTTCAATTTTATCCAAATTCCTTCCTCCACAAGTGTTTTTATTTCTTTATATCCATGTTTTTAATCATTTTGTGTTACGTACGGCTTTATCAAAGGGTTTAGCCACAAAAGACGCTGGTTTTATGGTGTAACAGGGGCCTGCGTGTGACAGTGGTACTGTCACCTCAAGTGGCCAAGGCTTAAATGTTGTAAGCTACCAACTTAGGCTACAACTTATATAAATTATAAAAAGATTAAACGTTACTATATGTTATTAAATTTACACGATCTCGAAAGGGAATTTGGCGGTTCTTGGAGGAAAAGTATGCTATAAACGTTTTTCTCAAATGTATAACTAATAGGATAATCATACATACCTTTTCAATTTTCTTCTTGTAGCTTCACACTTTCACTTCTTATATTTATTAGTTGAATATCGACTTTTTACTACTATTAAACTTTTGTATTCAAATATTCACACTTCTTAAACTTTTAGGTTTTATAAACCTTTTATAAATTTGTTGTAAATATATATATTTATCAACATCTTAAACGTTGATTGAATGAGTGAAACTATTCAATCAACTGTTTAATTTACTTAATATTACTGTTTAGGTTTGGGATATGCTATTAATTAAAAATGCCGATTTTAGGGCAACGAATGGTTTGTATTTTGTTGATAAAAAACCATAAAACAGTTAAACACATTATTTCAAAACACTGGAAACAGTAATAATTAATGACTTTACAATCAATAAACTCTAAAAGAAAAGACCAAAATAATTATGAATAATAAAGTTAACAGTTTTATACAATGTTAAAATAATTGATAAATTTCCCCAGTTGAAATAAAACCCCCCTTAAGAAGTGGGAATGAAAGCGTACCAGGCAAAGGCAAACTAAAGAGTAAACTTCCTGACGACTTTCGAAAGTTTCCCGTCTCAGTTAAAGCGACCCTGCGCTTGAAGGGACAAATATCTTGGCGTTGATTGGCTAGAATTCTACTCCCTTTCGCTTTGGCGAGAAAGAAATAGACTGCGCTTTAAGCGCTCCACTAAGAGACGAAATAGCAATGCAAGCCAGACTGAAAAACCCGTTAGAAAGTAAAATTATACAGTGTGTTTTTTTTTTAATTGAAAATAGTCTAAAATTTGTTTCCAGTTACAAAATAAGAATTATTTTGATGTTAGTGACTCAAAGCTTTTATTAAAATACAGCGAGCCTGAAAACATGCCTAAAAACAAGTCGCCGAGTTGCCATAAATTTTACTTAATCTTAACCTAGTCTTGCATATAATTAATGCTTGTTGATGTCAAAACAATATTTAATTAAAAATCTTTAAAAACTTATAAATGGCAAAAATAACATTCATATTCAAATCCCGTTTTGTTACAATGGCTTTGCCCAAAACAGGACGCCTGAAAAAGGACCGGACGCTGTTCTATTCAACAAATAATGCAAATCCATCTCCGGTTTTAGTAGCTTCTGCTTAAGCTTGCTTCTTATCATAATGCAGCCCAAAGTTGTTTATATGTTTAATTCACACCCACTTTGAAAGATTTAGCAATTTATATTCTGAGCTTGTCTGCTTTGAAACCGGGATAGATACCGCTATAAAAATAAATTTGTTTTAAAAACTTTTGAATTTTACATTTGTTAGTGGTTTATTTAAATCCACGTTTTTATTTTTGCAGTATGTCTTCCAATTTATTTTTACTCTATTCGCTTAGAGGCCTTCATAAACTTTTCGTGTTTATGCAAAGTTGACTCCAGGGGTTGAAAGCCCTTATCTTTGCGAACACAATTTCACTTATTGGACATCTGTCAAACACATGCCAAATACAATATGGCGTCTCAAACATGAAAAACAGAAGAATTCCCCCCAAAATTCACAACTTTTTTATTTCTTAACCAATTTTTTTCAGATTTTATATTTCTCAACATCGTATTTTTTTGTCGTGTCTTTTGCCTTTTATAGAGAAACTGCTACTTATACAAAAAAATAACAAGATTCAAGAAAGATGTGTATTGCCAAGTTAGTTTTTATGAAAGTGCACTATAATCCAAATAAAATAAAAGTAATTTTGAAAAAAATCGGTTAAAAAATAAAAAGTTGCGAATTTAACAGTAGGATGATTCTACAAAAATGGTGCTGTGGAGTGGGAATGCATATTTTTCAAACACAGACTGCAAATAAAGCATAGTTTTAGTTATAAGTTTTAAAACGAAATGTTTTCTTTTTGGAGCATTTGAGTTTAATGTATAAAAAAAATTGCAAGTTTATAATTTTTTTTATTAAAAAGCAAATACCTCATTCCTGTGTAGTGTAGTCCCAAACCAAATATTAAAAACTCAAATTGAAAAAAACCCTAATAAATAATATTTAACCAAGTCTTAACCATTTATCAAAAAATTGATACAACATAAGTTTGCAGTCATATTTTTGAAAATCCGAATTTACATTTTCTCCAGAAAATTTTACAGTTTTAAACGTGCTCCATTTTTAATAACACAATATTTGTGAATACCACCGGTTAATTTCTAGAGAAAGAGACGGTCCTGGATATCTAATTTACTTGTAAGGGTGACAAGTTGTGACAGATAATGTCAACTTTAGTTTGGTTTCAGTTATAGATCTTTTTATTTTCGGCAGAAAATTAGTTTTTTCGGAGAAATCAAAAACGAACGCTTCAATTATCATTCCTCTGGTAAGTAAATATTCGACTGATATCAATAGTATAATATTTTTGTTGATTGTTTTAAAATTATAAGTATAGGAACTTTGTTTATATAAAACTTAAGTTAGGTAGTCTAAATAGATTTTGATTTAAATTGGAAAACCATTAAAAAACTCATTCCTCTGGTACTCATTCCTCTGGAATTTTTATGCAGTAATTCCTAAAAATCGGGAAAATAAATGTTTCTTAGCTTACACCTAATTATTTACATAAATTTAAAAAAACAAAATTATTTACTATGCTGTACTGTTATTTAAAGGCAATGACCAAAAATGATATCCATATAGCCCACTTTTGGTAGAATCATCCAGTATCATTATCAAAACGTCATGAAGTCTGATAGCAATGATAGCAACAGAAGGTGACGCTGGACAAATCTAAAAAACTTTTGAAGGTATAGCCTATAAAAAAAACAACAGTAAAGAAAGGGTTCTGATATTATGGTAAAAAAGCAGCATTAGACTTTTGCCCACTTATCATTAACATCATCGGTAATAAACAGGGTATTTGACAAATTTTAGAAAAGAGTTTAGAATGATACATAGATCCCTAATTTCCTACGCAAAATTATTAAAATAGTATATTTTATCATGACTACATTTTAAATCAAGTTTTCTAATTTCCGATTTGAATTTGCCGCTAAAACGCTCATTTCTAGCATGGCGTTGCAATGACGTCACAGCGCAGTAAACTCGCGGACAGATTTTAATTTACTAGTTGATATAAATGTACAAGTAAAATGTATTGTTGTGTAAGTCTAACTCTATCCAAGGCCAATACAAAAATAGAGGCCACGACCCTGAAAAACTCAGCTGTTCTCCCGAGGCTGAATTTTACATTGGGTCTTATGGGAGGTCAGACGTTTTTTTATGATATTTTCAAAATGGCACTACAGATTTCCGCAAAATTTCAGTGAAATATTCTCAGACACCATCCCGATATTCCACCAAAGGTTTGTAAAGAAGCAACATGATTAAAAAGTTTAAATCTTCAAGATTTAGCATTCCTTATTTTGAATTCAAATTACCCGCCATGTACCACATGCCAACTGTTATATTTGACATGTATTTGACTTTGTCATACGTGATTGTCACATTCGCTTCTGCTTTAAACTTAATTTTTGTGTGAGCTAATGAAGCGGCTATGAAAAATTAGGGCTTACTATACATTTAAAAAAAATTGTTCTGCCAGAATAAAGTAAAAACCATCTTAAAAACGGTTTTATTTAAAAAAAAATCAAATATCCATGAACCGCCATTCCAACTTAAATATTTTAAAGACAATCAGCTGTGTCGTAACGTGACCATCAACAAAAAAATCAGCCCCGGATGTGACGTCAACAAAGTGGAGGATCGTGGCCCGTCCATTTTGATAGCCCTGCTCTATCATACAGCTTTGATGTAAATAGGACTTGAGATTAGAGTTATTTATAATTGCCATAGAAAGTAACTGTAACTAGTTCATCATATTGGTGTGCGGCTGTCGCCAACAGTTTCGTATTAATTTAAAGGAAAATGGAGAAGTTAGCTACAGAATATGTCACTTTAGTTATTCGCATTGCAAGAGTACTCATCCATTTTGATTCATTTAAGGAGTTAAACTTAGTTTAGCAAAATTTAAATGCTTAAAATCGGCAGTTAATAGAGTTTTAATTAAATTTTTTGAAAGCTGAAGTTTTAGCAAAGAAAAGCATATTTTTTTGTCCACAGAAAATTACAATATCACAAATACTAATGAAAATTCTAATTCTACATAAAGATTGCTATAGCACATACGGCATTATCAATTTTTTTTGTATTTTTGGGTTCCAAAACAACAAGATTATTTGTTCCCGATTTAAATTTGCCGCTAAACTTCCATGAAACCGATTTGTATGAGAGGAAGAGAGCCGGAAAGAGTTTTTAATGAATAGAAAGGAGAAAGTTGCTCATGCTAGGCCCGTCCCCTTTTTATGATTTTGTCCTTTTTATGATTTTGATAAAAGACGTTATACTTAACTTCGATTTTGCTCTTGTCTTGTTTTGATGAATGACGTTTTTGTACAATCTCCGGTTATTAAGAATTCCGTTTTTGTCATTGAACTGTTATACCATTTTCATATAAACAAATAAATAAATTTTCCTTCGACAGACCCAGCTCCAGATGAACAACCCCACAATACTATACCATATCGCATTCGAGATTCGACATGAGCGTGATATATTGTTGTTAGCTGTTGAACTACAAAACGGATTTTAGATTTTTAATCAGGTAGTAATAAGTGCTCATTTTTCTTGACCGTTTGGAAATAAGTAATGCTGATCAACTAATACTCCCAAAAACTCTGCATGTATTTCCCTTTCAATATTAGTGTTGTGGACTTTAATTTCTATGTCTGTAAGGTCTTTTTTCTCATGGTTTGAAAATCTGACATAATGTGTTTTTTCTAAGTTTAAAAATGAAGAATTCTGTTCAAACCAATCAACCATGTTCTCCATTTCTGACGTGTATTTACATTTTAGGTTTTCTTGATCATCACAGTAAAACGTCAGTTTGTCAGTATCAATTGTCATTTTTAGATCTTCCAAGTACAACACAAAAAAGATAGGCCCCAAAATTAAACCTTGAGGCACACCACACTGAACATTTAACTGAGTGGAACTAGTTACTTTTTGCTCTCGTTCATCCCCCATATAGTTCATCTAAACACATTGTTTCCGTTTCAAAAATTTGCCCTTTGTCTGTTCATGGTCGACACAATCAAAGCCGCAAGTTAAGTCGCAAAAAATACCAATGGAATATTCACCTTTTTCAATGTCACCCACAACACCCTCCACATTTGGTACCGCATCCACATTTGATTTTCCCTTCTGATAACCAAACTGATTTGGCCTTAATTTGTGTTTGGCTAAATAAAACTCAAACTGCAATAAAAAAGAATATTTAAACACTTTGGAAAAAAAATTTTTTTTTTAAATAGGTGTAATCTTGTTGGCTTATAATTTTTGTGGAAATGCCCCCTCCTTAAATGATCTGTTTATCAAATAAAGAAGAGGTAGACTTATCTGGTCAAAACACTTTTTAATAATGGTGCTGGGAACCTCGTGAAAACCATAAGAATTTTTAGATTTAAGTTTTTTACCAACATTTTCTGTAAGTTTTTAATTCTCTTAAAGTCAAGTTTGTGTTTAATTTTGATATGACTAATGGTTCAGGATTTTCATTTATACTATCAAGAATTTTTAATGGTGCCTCTTTAAAATAGTATCCATCTATATCAAGATTAATTATGTCAGAATAATTACTTTTATTATTATTATTTAATTCCCTTACAATTGAACATACCGTTTTTTGCTGATTTTTTAAATTATCTATTCTGTTTTGATAAAACTCTTTTTTTTGTAGATTTTATTATTGCTAGATGTCTTCTTTTTTCTGATGCATATATATCTTTTAGTTCCGGATACAGGTTTTTGTTAGTGTTTAATTCTTTCAAGTTTTGACTAGATTCTTTTCTATTTCTGAAGTTACCAAGCTTTACTTGGTTTGACATAAAACTTTTATTTATGATCTTGGACAAGTTTGTTTTTGTCATTTACGATTTAATTTCAATACTTCCACAATGCATACCATCAATTATTATGTTATATACGGATTTGCAACAATTAAGCGAATGCAATGTTTTCATTTCATGCAAAAATTTACACTCAATTTGGCAGATCCGCCTCAACAAATAACCACGGGGATCAAATTTAATTTAAAAATGTTATTGAATACGCCGTAAAAATAAAATAAACAAACGAAATTGTTTTCACTACCGGTTTCACGATTTTATAAAAACCAAATTGTTATAGGAATTGCATGGCCGTAATTTTCATGCTCCTCCCATAGCACGGTAGTGAGCTGAGGGATTTTCAACTGGACAAAAAGGTAAATGAATTTTCCAAAGCGATATCCAACAGATGTTTTAAGTACCTCGAGCGTACATAACATACCTAAAAGTCTGTACGTTATAGGAAGTCCGATATCGGATTAAATCTCCAAAAAATGTCATCGCTTTTTGAACAGTACCCAAGTAACATTTCTTTATTTATAGCAGAAGCTAAACGGTTGCCAGCGCCTTTCCTTAAAACCATTAGTTTCAATGTTTGGTCGCTAGCACGTTCCCATTACGCTTATATACCCCTTAGACCTCCTAAATGGGACTCCCCAATTGGTGGTGGCAACCTATGTATTAAACTCATTATAAAACCATAAGAAATAAACGCTAGCTTTACAGGCCTTATCTAGGCTTGGGTGCCCTACCCAGGAGGATAATAAATAATCAATCTTGCAATAGGTAGGTACCAATCTGTACTAGTACTAGTAAAAACTAAAATACGAAAGTATTTATTTACTTCTGTTAGAACCCTTAAGGAAACAAAGTTTTATATGACCGCCTATTTAAATAATATTTAATATGCAGCTATGGGTAACCATAAATACAAAAGAATTAAGTTTACCTTTAAGCCTTCCAATAAAACCTGTTTAAAATGCCTAAAAGTAATGGCAAAAACCAAAAGTCTAAAGTTTATATTTACCACTCTTAAAAACCTTAAGGAAACTAGGTTCTATATGGCCGCCTATATAATCATATTTACTATTAAACTACTGGTAACTACAAAAACAAAAGGATATAAGGTAACCCTTTAGCTCTATTATAAAACACTTTTGTTATGACCTAAAGTAATGAAAAAAACTAAAAGACCAAAGTTTATATTTATTTATTTTTAAAAACTTTAGGTAAAAGGGTTTTATAAGACCATCTTTAAAAATCAGAAATCAATAAAACCAAAAGTATCTAAAAGGAACAGAAGAACACTTTTTGGTTGTATAACACCTGTTTAGGTAATTGGCAATATAAATTACCTTTTTGTAGCCAAATTGATCCAAAAAGCCATAACAGCACCCTCTAAATAACCTTGGAACCAAATTAATAAAACCTTGAGTAGTAATAATGTTACTTGGGTAAGTCAGTTAAGTTAGAATGCCCTCGCTGTACTTGATTGTATCAGACACTGGTAACTGGTTCACTGTATTCGACATAATATGAGTGGGCTAAATCAGCGGTCTTAAAAGAAAATTATTTAAGAATTATGCGTTAAACTTTTTGCGTTAATAAGTTAAAGATTTTGTCAGCTACTTTTTCCGAGAATTTAATTATTTTGCGGTCAGTACAGGTAAATCTGGAGCTGTCGTCAATGCTAATAATCATTATTTTCCAAGAAATAATTAAAATTTGCTCCAGTTGGGGATGGTATGTTCTATTATAAATATGTAGGTATGCTTTTATTTGCTTTTAGTTTGGTTCCTATTGTGTTTGAATTTAAAGCAGTTATACCGCAAAGTTATGGAAAATGCTCAGCAAGGTGACACAACGCCTAGAAGATGTTTATCTCCAGGTGAACGCCGTTTCGTATTACAAGTGAAACATTATTTTACTTTAGAAAAAAATAACTCGGGCCCGTTAGTGTCTGTTTTGGCAGTACAAAAACGAACGTCTGCTGCTTGCGGCATTTCAGATAAAACCTTAAGACTTCGAAAAAAGAGTGAAGAGGAATTGGACAGACCATATAAAAGGGTTCGACAGCATTCAAAATCCCTTGATCTATCCCACGGGATTTAACTATCGATTAGAAATATTGTTTATGATATGTATAAGGCAAAGGAATATGTTACCCTCAAAGCTATTCTAGAAATGATAAAGGAAAAACAACTTGCGATATTGGAATTACCAGTTTGTCCAAAATTTTAAGAGATTTTTTCGGCGTTATCTAAAAAAAATTTTTTTCGTCAAAAGCAAACTTTTCTAGTCATTGCTGTGCGGGCTAGGATGGTAAAAATTGAGAATCATAACGTATTGAAAAGAGTATCTCAATAAACTGGACGCACCGCGTATAGAAGTAAATAAAGCAGAAGGCTCAGATTAAAATGAAGAGGGAAAATTGATAAAAATATCAGAGCAAGAGGGATAAAGAAAAACCTTTAGGCAATTTAAGAGCCACTGAAAACTGAACTATATTATAGTGGTCGTCCGAAGTATAGTGGTTGCAACAGGGGCGTCTAGTGCATAAGGGCTGCAGAGCTGCAAAACCCCCAAAATTTTCACATTATTTGACTATTTTTCAGCCGCTGCTATTTTTCTAATAGAATTATTTTATTTCTAAAATTATTGGAATAGAAGTATATTTTCGGTCCGGTGTTGGTATAGTAGGCCTTCAAATCGCGGACGTGTGATGAGTATGACGCCGCGCGCTAGATTGCAACACAACATAGCTGGGCGGCTAACGAGATCTGTGCTCGGCTAGGAACCCCTTCCTTCGCCCAGCATCGCACTTGCTCATGGGTTTAGATAGCGAAATCTAGGCAAAAATAGAGCTGCAAAACTTGCAGTTCCAGTACAATTCCGGGCGGGCGGGCTCAGCGTTGCGTGTTTGCGGGCGCAGTTTTTTATTTAGAAGACGCCAAACGCATGAGCGGGAGGTTATGGTTGTGTTTGTTTTTGTATAATTGTGTCGGCAGAACTCACAAACTTTACTGTCACGAGCCGTCACTGGGTTGCAACATTTGCTCCACACACCGGCGATCCGGGTTCGATTCCTGGCTAGGTACTTGGATGCTTCTGATTGTTTAAAACACCTTGCTCTAACTTTGCGAAACTGAGCGGTTGATCCTGATCTGATATGATGGAAAGTCCCAGTACAAACAAAAATAACTATATTTGAATCGTTTTCAAAATATTTAATGAGATTCTTGAAATATATATATATATATATATATAGATATATATATATATATATATATATATATATATATATATATATATATATATATATCTATTTATCGGTTTCACAACGTTCTACGTCTTCCGATACCCCATCTCCACTCGTTTCTGTTTGCCCATAATTCATCATCTAGGCCTCTTATTCTTATTTCACTGTCTATTTCTTCTCTCCAGCTTCTCCTTGGCCGTCCTCGTTTTCTTCGGCCAGTTGGTTCCCATTGTAGTATTTGTTTAAGTAGTCCTTCATCATTCATTCTTTGTTCATGTCCGTACCACACCAGTGGTTTTGTTCTTATATCATCCACTAAAGTACGTTCACCAACTGTCATAATTTCTCTTATTCTTTGATTTGTAACTCTTTCTCTTTTTGATTTCCCTGCTACTCTTCTCCAATAGTCCATCTCCGTAGCGGAAAGCATTTTTTCTGTTCTATCCTTGATTGACCATACTTCAGAGCCGTATGTAATAATACTTTTTACAATGGTGTTATATATAAGCTTTTTGTTATGTTTTGATATACTTTTGTCCCAAATTATTCCATTTAATAAAGTTATTGCTTTTCTTCCTTGTACGTTTCGATCTTTTATAGCTTTGTCTAGTGTTCCGTCAGCTGTAATTTTTAGACCTAAGTATTTATACTCATCACAGGACTGAATTCGCTGCCCGGTATTTAAGAGTAGATCCTGTTTCATTCCACCGATACACATATACTCTGTCTTATTGCGATTAACCTCTAGTCCCCACTTATTGTACTCTTCTATTAGTTTTCGTGTCATATATTCGAGGTCGTCATAATCCTGAGCCACTACTATCTGATCATCGACGAAACATAAAGTAACAATTTTAAAGGTGGTTTCGTCCAACGGAATTCCCATGTTTTGGCATTTTCTCTTCCATACTTTAAGATTCTTGAAATAGAACTGATTTTTACCTTTCTAGCCCACATAGCAATGGCTAGAGAAGGTATTATTTTCGACGAAATTTTTTTTTAATATTAATAATTTTCAGATAACGCCGAAAATGTGTTATTTGGGTGTCTTTTGACCTGTCCTAGCAATATTGTCGTGATGTCTGTCCGTATGATAGCTCCTAAACCGCTGAAGCGATTTTCACAAAATTTTCAGGTAATATAGTGTTCGACATTCTAACGAGCTGATTAGATTTTGGCCAAAATCCATTAATGCTAATGACAGGTTTTTGACAATTAAACAATTTAAAAAATGCTAACTTTTTAACGGAGCATCTCATCAATATGCGGTTTTCGGAATATATGGCTTCACTTGAAGTGTTCAGGCATTGGCGTAGCTAGCCTTGCTTTTCAGGGGGGGGGGCGTGGCCCCGGTCTATCTTGAACAAAAAGCAAACATAGGTTTTAAAGAGTCGTGCAAAGTGTGCAATGAATTAAAAAAATACGCGCAATAAATGTTCTAATATTTTAATATAACAAATTTATTAATACATTTACCAACTTATTTATATGTATACACAGGAAGTATGTAATTCAGCAATTCTACAAAGAAAGTTTTCTACGTCGCTGACTGAAAGCATCTACCACACTGTCTAAGTCGACCTCAACATCTTTTTCTATGAATAACAATGACAAACCTGAGTGTCTCTCTTGAGTCATAGTTGTTCTAAGCCAACTAAAAACTCTCCTCATGGCAGAGAAAGACCTCTCGCAAGTTGCACTTGAAATTGGAAAAATACTCGCAACTTTAAAAAGTTGGTAGAGGTTTGGATAGGTGTTTTCTGCTATATGTTGTTTGATAGAATCATGACCAACAGTTTGATTTAACCGAAAAATACAATTCTTTAAAACGGTCATTTCTGCTCTTAGAGCAGAAGTATTAATATTAAAAATTTCCCGGTATTGCTCGACGAATTTATTCCATTTAACGACGTGGGAAAACTTAATCTGAAAATGGTTATGAAATTGTCACCAAAATCGGAAAATTTCCAAGACACTAAAAGCCAACCTCAAAAAAACTAAAAAGATTATTATATTTATTTTAGAAAAACAGTTTAAAAAGGTCTTTTATAACCTTACGACATCTACAACCCGATTTCGGAAACAGAGGGGCAAAGGTCGCTGTCTTTATTAAATGCGAAATTCAACTTACACTTCTATAATATTTTACAAGATGTCGCCAATATCTATGAAATATTCAATATGCATAATTATGTTTAAATTTAAAAAATATTTTCGGGAAATTGCATAAGTGCAGAAAAGTAACCGATAATTTAAAGAGAAAAGGCCTAATTCCGCAAGACAAGGGCTTTTTCCTGAAATGTAAACATTATCTGAATGATTTTAAATTTGAATGCACCTATTTTATTTGAATATTTCCCGAATAATAATAGAAAAGTATGTATTTTCAGCGTCATGTTCTTTTACTAGTAGTCGGTAGGGGAGGCCTAAAATATCTTAGGGGGGCCTGAGGGACTTCAGGGGGGGCCAGGCCAGCTAGCTAGGCAGTTATCAGATCCGTCAGGGATCCATTTATTTTCCTTTAGGCTGCATTTAATAATTAAATGATTTTCATTCCGATGTGCTTCGCGGTTTTACCGAGTTTATATTTTTAACCGCAATATTATTGAAAAATAAATATTGGAAAAATGGCAAGTGCACATTTTGCTAAAGTAAATATTCCAGTAAAATTTCAATGCATAACAAAAGCATGTTTTCAATGTGAACCTGCCGGTATGAATAAACAATAAGGTGATTTCAGCAGGAAATTTGTGAATTAAACATTTATGTTTGGACAGAGAAAAAACCTCACACAATTTACAAGGGCTTTTGGTTGGCACATGAATCGAGCCATTAGTAGTATTGACTAAAGGATCTAAAATGCTAAGATACTAAAGTCCTTAGAAGTAGGTCTAGATTTTGGTTAAAGGTTTAACTCATTTTTTTGCCTTGAATGTACTACTACTATCTCGGTTTAGAACGTTTTTCTACGTTGTCCGACACCTATTCTCCACCTCCTTCGATCCTGACAATCATCGTCTGTCAGGTTTTTTTGACTCATTGATCTTTGGATTGACTGTTGCCATTCTAGTTTAGGACGCCCTCTTTTTCTGCGCCCTATTGGTTGCCATTCTACGACCTGCTTTGGTAATCTTTCGTCGTTCATCCGTTGTACATGGTCGTACCATATCAGTTGCCTTTTAGTGATGTCATCCGTTATTATTCCCTTGATTCCCATTTTTTCTTTTATAATCTCATTTCTTATGTGATCTATTCTAGATATTCTCATCGATCTTCTTATTGCATCCATTTCGACTCTTTCAATTTTTGTTTTGTATTTTTCTGTTACGCGACAAGTCTCTATTCCATACAACAGCGTGCTTTTCACCATTGTTTCATATATGTTAAATTTTACATTCTTTTTTATATTTTTGCTCCATAAAATACTGTTAAGACATCCAATAACCTTTTTTGCTTTTACTATTCTTTTTTCCAATTCTGCCTTGAATGTAATAGTGTTTAATATTTGTATAATTGTTTATAAATACTTTAACATATACGCCACCTTTTTTCATTGTTACAATGTCATTATATGCGCACAAAACTTAAAAATAAATAAAAAGAATGTAATATTATAATCAAGAAGAATGTTGCCATTTTGTTAATGAATATAATTAGGTTTTTAAAATCCAAATATTTCAACAACGGCTAAACTAATATTAACATATTATATATTTTTGAAATCAGAAAAAGGAGACCTATCAATTGAAAAAATTGTATACAGGGTGTTTAATTAAAAATAATAAACCATATGTCAAAAGTTTGACAAGTGTATAACATATGTCATTTTTAACATCAGATTCGGATGATTTAGGACAAATTATTTCACTTGGCTTATTTAAACGTTACTGTTAGATTAATATTAACGTTGATAGCTAATAAGTAAAATATGGTTAATTCAATCAAATCACCCGGTACGTGACATATGTCAACTTTTTTGACATTTTTAATGGTTTTTCTTTACTTTTTCGACCGCCATCTTTAAAAAATAAATAAATTATAATTTTTTGTACATTATAATTTAAAACTAATTAAGAGTAATATATAACTACATATCTTGGTAAAACAATTTACCAAAACAAAAACATACTGTTGTTTTTATATTTTGAACGCCGCTATCTTGGATAATAATAGATATATGTCATTTATTATGAAATATTTGAAATCGACCACCCCTATTTAGTATAAATCGATATATTACACAGCAATACTAGTTGTGCCAAACCAGAACGACAAAAATAACGTTTTTATCTGAACTTCGGCCGCCATCTTAAAATGTTATAAATTTTTACAAAATTTGGCTTACTATTGATGAAGTCCAAAATTTTTTTTTGTTAAAATTTATATCAGTTTACAGGTTATAAAGGTTTCTTTTATTTTTGACATATTAAGCGCCATCTTTGTGTCGGCTGGGTAAATTTTTTTTTGGTAGGTTTAAAGAGCTGGTCAGTAGTTTTTATATGAGTCATTAAAAATAAATATCGCATAAAAAGTGAAGAAAATATCGAAGAAAAACGATTTGTTTTAAATATACTTGTTTTAAAGTGACAGCTGTCAATTTTTTTTTATATTTTTAAATCGTGTATGTACACACTTAACATAAATTTATCAAAATTAATTTAATTTCCCTTAAAACAGGGATTTAATTTTTTTTCTTAACTTTGGCCGCCGCCATATTGGATTCTGATACTGGAAAATCGGGGATCCTCGAATGAAAATTTAGCTTTTGATGTTAGAGCCGAACCGAACCGAACCAAATATAAAAAAAATATACCCTTTTTGCAGCTTTTTCTTGAAATACCCTAAAAATTTACTCTACTATAGCAAATAATAACAAACGTGTGAGCGCATGGATAGAATACGAAATATCGTCGTTGATCTTACAAACTGACGTATCTCAAAAAAAATGCAGTTTTGAGATAATACCATAATACTACCTTTTTGTGTCGTTCTTTCAACCCACAAAGTGTCGTAATTCATAAACATCCTTTAATAGCATAAAAATCCAAGAACAGTTTTAGTGATATAAATCCAATATAAACTTTCCCTAAAACTTGAAATTGCTCTCTTGTAACATTACAATAAATGAGTTACGTCAGTTTGTAAGATCAACGACGATATGAGTATAAAATACCGAATTTTGAGTATAAACTTTTATTTTCGAATTTCCCACAAACTTCTTCAAAAGAACGGTTTTTTTTTTAAATTTTCCCTGTCGCAGACATGATAGGTTTTGAAATATTTTGTCGGAATTGCCGCTCTTAAGTAACATCAAGATTTCTGTAGATCGCTATATTATATGTGGGTAGGGGACAATTCGCCGCGGCCGATTCGCGGCAGCCGATTCACCGCGGGACAATTCGCCGCCGGCCGATTTGCCGCGGGGACAATTCGCCGCGAGATTTTTTATTTTATGATGTTACCATTGGCAATTGTTTAAACAGTTTTATTTAGCTTGACTTCATATAATATATTTGTTTATTTGTTTGATCATAACTTTTTTGAAACTTTTCCAACTAGGTATTTGGGGTTAGTATACAATTCAACAATTTTTTCTATTAGAAAAATAAATAAAATGGCAGATCCAAAATGGCGGATTTTCACATTTATGAACCGATTTGCATCAAACTCGGAAATTTGAGATCTTTCAGGTCGCTAATTATTATTTTTAACCTAATTTTAAAAAATCAAAATGGTGGATCCACAATGGCGCACTTTCTTATTTATAAACCGATTTGCCTCAAACTTGAAGCATCGCGGCGCCTAAGGTAACTCAATACAATTTTTGATTTAAATTTTAAAACCTGAAAATGGCGGGTTCCTCGGGGCCTAGGCCCCCCAAGCCTAAGATTTTTTTAGATATTTTTCACATATTGCATGAATAAAAAGATTAAAGAGTATAAAATTCGCCATCATGAGACTTCCCCTCCCCCCCCAGAGAAATCAGCCCCCCCCCCCCAATTTTTAGGCAAATCGGTTTATAAACAAGAAAGTGCGCCATTGTGGAACTGCCATTTTGATTTTTTAAATTTTAGTTAAAAATAATAATCAGCGACCTGAAAGATCTCAAAGTTCCGAGTTTGATGCAAATCGGTTCATAAATGGGAAAATACGCCATTTTATTTATTTTTCTAATAAAAAAAATGTTAAATTGTATTATCCTAACCACCAAATAACTAGTTGGAAAAGTTTGAAAAAGTTATGACCAAACAAATAAACAAATATATTATATGAAGTCAAGCTAAATAAAACTGTTTAAACAATTGCCAATGGTAATATCATAAAACAAATAATCTCGCGGCGAATGGTTCCCGCGGCGAATCGGCCGGCGGCAAATCGGCCGCGGCGAATCGGCTGCGGCGAATCGGCCGCGGCGAATTGTCCAATCCCCATTATATGTATTTGTGCTCTTTCTAAACATATAATCGAGTTTTTTTTTCAGCAGAGAAACTTACCTCCTCCTTGCTTTTCCAATAAATTTGTACTTAAAAGGGCTTGATTTGGATACGAACCTAAAAAAGAGAAAACGCAAATATAAATCAAAAATTCAAGCGTCAGGTACATAAAAGACTGCTTTCAATGGTTAGACGTTCAGTGGCATAACTAGGAGAAAAGGCCGGGGGATCTTGTTTTTGATCGGAAAAATGCAAAATTTTTTAATATAATCAAAAATTTAAATTAAACAAAACATTTTCAACAAAAAATTACATATTTTCGAGACTAACTGAGAGTAAGTGACAGTTAGAGCAGAGAGATAAAAACAGTTAGAGCAGAGAGATAAAAAAGAATGTAAAATTTAACATATACGAAACAATGGTGAAAAGCACGCTGTTGTATGGAATAGAGACTTGTCGCGTAACAGAAAAATACAAAGCAAAAATGGAAAGTGTCGAAATGGATGCAATAAGAAGATTAATGAGAATATCTAGAACAGATCATATAAGAAATGAGATCATAAAAGAAAGAATGGGAATCGAGGGAAGCATAACGGATGACATCACTTAAAGGCAACTGATATGGTACGGCCAAGTACAACGGATAAGCGACGAAAGATTACCAAAGCAGGTCCTAGAATGGCAACCAATAGGGCGCAGTAAAAGAGGGCGTCCTAAACTGGAATGGCAACAGTCAATCCAAAAATCAATGAGTCAAAAAAACTTGACGGAAGATGACTGTCAGGATCGAAGGAGGTGGAGAATAGGCGTCGGACAACGTAGAAAAACGTTCTAAACCGATATATTAGTAGTATCTTAAACTCCTATTTTCCAAAAAAATAAATCGGATTAACCGAAATTTCGATTATGCGAAATAACTTTGGTCCACATTATTTCGGATAATCGTGACTGTACTGTATTTGTTTATAATTCTCACACAATTTAATGCTGATAGATATTACCTAAATTACTTATTCGGTAGATGTTATAACATCTACTACATTTTAAAAACCAAAAGAAAAATAATAAAAACTAGATTATTTTTAGAACTCACTTTTTTTTTTGCGCTGTCAAATCTTTATTAAAAAAACGTACAGTTAGACATTTCAATTATTAATCAAATATGTTGCCTTTGAATTTGTTTCATATTCCTTTTTCGAGTTTTAACCTATTCTCAAACCCTCCTCAGACCGCCTAGTATCGCTACTGTTTTTCAAAATTTATAGGTTTATTGTGCGTTTTTTTATTAAAAAAATTCAGATATCTTTTGCAGGATTTATGTATTTTGTATCGAATGAGCAAATGAGATATAGCGTCGTAATTCTTTTAAACTGCTGTTCCGCTGGGTTTTGTGTACCTTGGGATAATGGAATGCCTTCACGGGCATATTTAAGGCTACAAAACTTTTGCAGCACTATTATTTGCATAAAAAGTTTAAGTCTAAGTTTTAAAATCTAAGTTTTAAAAGCTGATGCTGCATTTTGGTTAAGAGTAAAAATTATTTAAACAACAAAATGGAGTTTAATATTTTATCAGGTTTATTTCGGGCGGCGGATAAAAGGTCGAAAGTACAAAATGTCGAAAAAATAAGGTCGAAAATACAATAGGTCGAAAGTACAAAAGGTCGAAAAACAAAAGGTCAAAAATACAAAAAGGTCGAAAATACAAAAAGTCGAAAATACAAAAGGTCGACAATACAAAAGGTTGAAAGTACAAAAGGTCGAAAGTACAAAAGGTCGAAAGTACAAAAGGTCGAAGACTCAAAAGGTCGAAAGTATGAAAATAAAAGAATGAAACACAACCAAGTCGAATTGCCCTGCCCAGCCAAGGTAGTCCAGAGGCCGAGAATAGTTCATAGTTAACCCGGTTAGGTTACTAACCCAACTTGACCAGGTTAGGTTTGTTTACTAAAATAAAACTAACCTGATCTTGTCAGGAAAGTTTTTTTTTGATAAATCAACCTAACCGGGTCGGGTTGGGATAGTAACCTAACCTATCCTCGGCCCCGGGTCCACCTCGACTGGACAGGTTAATTCGACTTGATACGGTAAATTGGTATTTTTAATATTTTGTATTGTCGATTTTTTTTCGACCTTTTGTTCTTTCGACCTTTTGTACTTTTGTACTTTCGACCTTTTGTACTTTCGACTTTTTGTACTTTCAACCTTTTGTTTTTCGATCTTTTGTACTTTCGATCTTTTGTACTTTCGACCTTTTGTACTTTCGACCTTTTGTACTTTCGACCTATTATCCGCCTCCCCAGTTTACTGGTTGTCGGCCTTTTAACGGAAAATTTGATTATGTCGCTCAATTAGATATAGAAGATGACCTTAGACTGGAATTTCTCCTGTATAAAAAATGTTTACTGATATGTTTTTACCACACAATACCAAAATTTTCCCACGTTTTATTAGTTTTAAGTAATTACCAATGTTTTTCAATATCTAAATGTATAGATTTAATAATAAATAATCCATGCTTCGCTTTTTTGTATAAATTTTATCTATAAAAGTCATATGCCAATAACTAGCCTTGCGCATGCCAATAACTAGCCTTGCGCATGCCAATATCTACACTTTAGATGCCAATAACTGTAATTTAAGCGTTTTTGAAAAAAAAAGCATTTTTTCTCACATTTTCTAAAAAAATATGCCTGTTCCTAATGCACAGTAAAACGCAAAGACATTTGGGATCACAAAATTATATTAATCTCTAACTTAAAAACCTTTTTCGATTGGCTCCTTAGAAGTAGAACAATTCCTTAAGGGTGCCGGAGACTGAATAGTTTACCCTATATTATATTAGTCGCTCATATTTTGATGCGGCCATTTTTTATATGTTTTTCTTTATAGTAAAGTTCATAAAAATGTTGATTTTTCATACTTATCTTTATTTAGTACATTATTTATAAATAAAAAATTGTACTCTAGTTCTTTCGGATACTGTATCCCTTAAGCATTGGCGTAGCTAGGGGGGAAGCAGAGGGGGCCTGGCCCCCCTGAAGTCCCTCAGGCCCCCCCTAAGATATTTTAAGCCTCCCCTACCGACTACTAGTAAAAGAACATGACGCTGAAAATACATACTTTTCTATTATTATTCGGGAAATATTCAAATAAACTAGGTGCATTAAAATTTAAAATCATTCAGATAATGTTTACATTTCAGGAAAAAGCCCTTGTCTTGCGGAATTAGGCTTTTTCTCTTTAAATTATCGGTAACTTTTCTGCACTTATGTAATTTCCCGAAAATATTTTTTAAATTTAAACATAATTATGCATATTGAATATTTCATACATATTGGCGACATCTTGTAAAATACTATAGAAGTGTAAGTTAAATTTCGCATTTAATAAAGACAGCGACCTTTGCCCCTCTGTTTCCGAAATCGGGTTGTAGATGTCGTAAGGTTATAAAAGACCTTTTTAAACTGTTTTTCTAAAATAAATATAATAATCTTTTTAGTTTTTTTGAGGTTAGCGTTTAGTGTCTTATGAAAATTTTCCGATTTTGTTGACAATTTCATAACCATTTTCATATTAAGTTTTCCCACGTCGTTAAATGGAATAAATTCGTCGAGCAATACCGGGAAATTTTTAATATTAATACTTCTACTCTAAGAGCAGAAATGACCGTTTTAAAGAATTGTATTTTTCGGTTAAATCAAACTGTTGGTCATGATTCTATCAAACAACATATAGCAGAAAACAACTATCCAAACCTCTACCAACTTTTTAAAGTTGCGAGTATTCTTCCAATTTCAAGTGCAACTTGCGAGAGGTCTTTCTCTGCCATGAGGAGAGTTTTTAATTGGCTTAGAACAACTATGACTCAAGAGAGACACTCAGGTTTGTCATTGTTATTCATAGAAAAAGATGTTGAGGTCGACTTAGACAGTGTGGTAGACGCTTTCAGTCAGCGACGTAGAAAACTTTCTTTGTAGAATTGTTGATTACATACTTCCTGTGTATACATATAAATAAGTTGGTAAATGTATTATTAAATTTGTTATATTAAAATATTAGAACATTTAATGCGCGTATTTTTTTTTATTCATTGCACACTTTGCACGACTCTTTAAAACCTATGTTTGCTTTTTGTTCAAGATAGACCGGGGCCACGGCCCCCCCTGAAAAGCAAGGCTAGCTACGCCAATGCCCTTAAGGTACTTAATCAATTTAAAAAAATTAAACACTAGTGGACGGTTGGAGATCTGGAAATAAAATATAAAAACTACACATTTTTAAGTCAAGGTCAGTTTTGACTTTGAACAAAGCTTTGTCACGCTGATATTTCGCATTTTTTAAAGCTTTTTGAGATTTTGTCTAAACCAGAAACCGAAAATACCAAATATCAAAAAACAAAAAATAGCAAAGCAAATTTTTTTGTTTCAAAAACCTTACCCTGTATTAATAGTACAGCGTGTCCCATTTTCGATGGGATTAAATGGGAAACTCGGTTATTATTAAAGATATCGATTTTCTGATTGCACCTTACCGTGCTCTTTTTTGGAGCCCTTAAAAATGGTGTAATCAAATTTTTGGTATACCCCGTGGTTTCGCTAATACAGGGAGTTTTTAAAAAAATTGCATTTTAATTAATTCCTTGTATCTCGCTTATTTTGCAAGATATTTTTTTCTGTAAAAACCTTTCTACGGCAACTTTTTAAGAGCAAAATAATGACGTTGTCAATTTTTTAAAATATTGTTTAGTTTTGAGATATGGTATTTATCATAAAAAAATTAAATACGGACCTGGATTTTTTTTATTACTATTTTGATTGGTTCCATGCTATTATTACCTTAAAATGATAAAACCTTAATATTTTTTTGATTTAAGGTTAAAAAACTATTTAATATTTGAAAAAAAAAATTATAGTCCGAACCTGGAAATTTCCAACGTAATTATAAATTAAAAATTGCAAGACACACTAGTTGAACGATTTTTAGTTTATCTGTTTTGAAATGATAATTAAAAGATTTATAAATAAAGTAAAAAACGTTAAAAAGTTCCAAAAATAATATCATACTAATTATTTGATGGTAGCACTGCAGGTCGTGAAATTTACAAAACAAAAGCGTGCAATTGACATTGTCATTTTACTTGTCATTTTTATGAATGGCTTACAATTATTTTAAACTGGCTAGACATCGCCCATATCCAGATTTTAAAAAATGTGATATGTTTGAGTGCTTCATTCAAGCAACAAAATCCCAATATTTAAATGGCAGAAATATTTTTATGCAAAATGCGTTAAGAAAAATTAATCAAAAATGCCAACAATGTCTTACACATAATGGTAATCAGAAAAATTAGTTATTTTTTGTAATTTGTTTTTTTTTTGTATTTTTCGTAGACTTTGTTTCAAATAAATCTGTAAATTAACTTAAAACCATTTTAGTATGCTAAGTATCAAAACAGTTAAACTAAAAATTGTTTAACTAGCAATTTTTAATTTATATTTATGTTGGAAATATCCAGGTTCGGACTATTTTTTTTAAATATTAAATTTTTTTTTGCCTTAAAACATTTTTTTTTTGAATTTTTTTTATTTTATGATAATACTAGCATGAAACCAATCAAAATAGTAATAAAAAAAATCCAGGTCCGTATTTAATTTTTTTATGATAAATACCATATCTCAAAAACTAAACAAATTTTAAAAAGTTGACAACGTCATTATTTTCTTCTAAAAAAGTTGCCATAAAAAGGTTTTTACAGAATAAAAATATCTCACAAAATAAGCGAGATACAAGGGATTATTAAAAATAGAATTTTTTCAAAACCTCCCTGTATTAGCGAAACTACGGGGTATAGCAAAAATCTGATTACGCCATTTTTAAGGGCCCAAAAAAAGAGCACGGTAAGGTGCAATCAGAGAATCAATATCTTTAATAATAACCGGGTTTCCCATTTAATCCCATCGAAAATGGGACACGCTGTACATTCTTTTCTGTAAGGACCTCTAAATATCAACCATAAATTGGAAAATAAATCACAACGTGTATGATATTCTTTACAACAATCGCTTGGACCACAATAAGACTAGACACGTGGATAACAGATATCTTTTGGAGGTGAAATAAGCTAAAGCTTTTGCTGCAAAATATCTTTAAATTTATCCATTTACATCGCAAATGGTGAAAAATGCAATGTGTTTGTTTGCGAGTTAAAATATAATAAATGAAACCGCATTTTAGTAGCACTTATCCACATATTAATTTTTTAACCCAATAAACAACTAATCTTAGCAATGTAACAGGGGCCTGTGTATGACAGTGGTTCTGTCACCTCAAGTGGCCAAGGCTTAAATGTTGTAAGCTACCAACTTAGGCTACAACTTATATAAATTATGAAAAGATTAAATGTTACTATATGTTATTAAATTTACACAATCTCGAAAGGGAATTTGGCGGTTCTTGGAGGAAAAGTATGCTATAAACGTTTTTCTCAAATGTATAACTACTGTAGGATAATCATACATACCTTTTCAATTTTCTTCTTGTAGCTTCACACTTTCACTTCTTATATTTATTAGTTGAATATCGACTTTTTACTACTATTAAACTTTTGTATTCAAATATTTACACTTCTTAAACTTTTAGGTTTTATAAACCTTTTATATATTTGTTGTAAATATATATATTTATCAACATCTTAAACGTTGATTGAATGAGTGAAACTATTCAATCAACTGTTTAATTTACTTAATATTACTGTTTAGGTTTGGGATATGTTATTAATTAAAAATGCCGATTTTAGGGCAACGAATGGTTTGTATTTTGTTGTTAAAAAAACCATAAAACAGTTAAACACATTATTTCAAAACACTGGAAACAGTAATAATTAATGACTTTAAAATCAATAAACTCTAAAAGAAAAGACCAAAAATAATTATGAATAATAAAGATAATAGCTTATACAAAGTTAAAATAATTGATAAATTTCCCCAGTTGAAATAAAACCCCCCCTTAAGAAGTGTGAATGAAAGCGTACCGTACTAGGCAAAGGCAAACTAAAGAGTAAACTCCCTGACGACTTTCGAAAGTTTCCCGTCTCAGTTAAAGCGACCCTGCGCTTGAAAGGACAAATATCTTGGCGTTGATTGGCTAGAATTCTACTCCCTTTCGCCTTGGCGAGAAAGAGATAAACTGCGCTTTAAGCGCTCCACTAAGAGACAAAATAGCAATACAAGCCAGACTTGAAAACCCGTTAGAAAGTAAAATTACACAGTGTGTTTTTTTTTAAATTGAAAATAGTTTAAAATTTGTTTCTAGTTACAAAATAAGAATTATTTTGATGTTAGTGGCTCAAAGGACATATTAGCCGAATACAACTTTTATTAAAATACAGCGAACCTGAAAACATGCCTAAAAACAAGTCGCCGAGTTGTTGTTGCATATAATTAATGCCTGTTGATGTCAAAACAATATTTAATTAAAAATCTTTAAAAACTTACAAATGGCAAAAATACCATTTATGCTCAAATCCCGTTTTGTTACAGCAACAACGAATTCTAATAAGTCGCATAATGCTTACCCTATGTAATTTGCTTCTAAGTTTTCTTATTCCTTATAACCGGGTCGGGTTGGGATAGTAACCTAACCTATCCTCGGCCCCGGGTCCACCTCGACTGGACAGGTTAATTCGACTTGATACGGTAAATTGGTATTTTTAATATTTTGTATTGTCGATATTTTTTCGACCTTTTGTACTTTCGACCTTTTGTACTTTTGTACTTTCGACCTTTTGTACTTTCGACCTTTTGTACTTTCGACCTTTTGTACTTTCAACCTTTTGTTTTTCGATCTTTTGTACTTTCGATCTTTTGTACTTTCGACCTTTTGTACTTTCGACCTTTAGTACTTTCGACCTATTATCCGCCGCCCCAGTTTACTGGTTGTCGGCATTTTAACGGAAAATTTGATTATGTCGCTCAATTAGATATAGAAGATGACCTTAGACTGGAATTTCTCCTGTATCAAAAATGTTTACTGATATGTTTTTACCAATACAATACCAAAATTTTCCCACGTTTTATTAGTTTTAAGTAATTACTAATGTTTTTCAATATCTAAATGTATAGATTTAATAATAAATAATCCATGCTTCGCTTTTTTGTATAAATTTTATCTATAAAGTCATATGCCAATAACTAGCCTTGCGCATGCCAATATCTACACTTTAGATGTCAATAACTGTAATTTAAGCATTTTTGAAAAAAAAAGCATTTTTTCTCACATTTTCTAAAAAAATATGCCTGTTTCTAATGCACAGTAAAACGCAAAGACATTTGGGATCACAAAATTATATTAATCTCTAACTTAAAAAACTTTTTCGATTGAGTCCTTAGAATTAACCCAATCTTAGCAACGAATTCTAATAAGTCGCATAATGCTTACCCTATGTAATTTGCTTCTAAGTTTGCTTATTCCTGTAAAATTTTATTGAGTTGAGTTACGACGTATCAGAGTTAGGGTGACGATATGCATAATTAAGAAAAAAAGTTCCTGGAATTCATAACTTTTTTGCATTTCGCGACTGAACCCATCAGAAAATAGAAAAGATTTATATAGATATTTTTTCCTTAGAATTGCTCACTGAATAATTTTATTAATATTTACTGAAAAAGAAAATAAGTTCCAAAAAGTTTCACGGCCTCCCCTACTATAACTAAGATGTTCATTGAATTAAATAAATACATACTTATACAGGGTGTCCATGTAGGTTGGCGGCATATGGGAAACTTTTTTATTATTAGCATTACGAAAAAAAGTTATTCTTCATAAAAAGTTCTGCATGGTCCAAAACCTAAAATGCAACCATCAGATGTGAAATTTTTTCAGTCATATTACGAGGTTTGTCAAAAAATGTGATTTTTGCTCTAGAGTAAAGTACCTTTCTTTTCGACAATATCGAAAATTGTTATAAAGAAAAGATGTTTAGAATTAAAAATACCTTTCAAATATTCAACATTGTTTATTTACATTAAAAAAATATTTTTTTCTACATTTTCTCTGCGATTACGTTGGAAATTTAAGTTTGCACATTAATGCATAATTAATCTAGGATGCAAATAATAATAATGTAAATAAACCTTGTTGAATATTTGAAAGCTATTTTTAATTCTAAACATCTTTTCTTTATAACAATTTTCGATATTGTCAAAAAGAAAGGTACTTTACTCTAGAGCAAAAATCAAATTTTTTGACAAACCTCGTAATATGATGAAAAAATTTAACATCTGATGGTCGCATTTTAGGTTTTGGACCATGCAGAACTTTTTATGAAGAATAACTTTTTTTCGTAAAGCTAATAATAAAAAAGTTTCCCATATGCCGCCAACTTACGTGGACACACTGTATACCAACCCCACCGTTTATTTGACTCTTCATAATACGCTCTATCAGTATTCTGGTAAAATATTATTTAGTTTTTAGTCGCTTTTACTTGTTTTTAATATTTATTATTATCCTGATAAAGATGCAGGTCATACTAAGGTCACTAATTTAGTATTCATTCATTAGTTTGGAATACCGCAAAGATTATAAGTGTTTATTTTCGAAGAACTTAAAGGCGAGTTTGAAAACTCTTATTGTTATTTAGGTGCAATTTTAGATATATTCATAAAGGTTTCCTTGTTATTGCCCTTGTGGCTGGGCTGGTTTAAAAATAAATTATACGGAAAATGCAAGATTTTTATTTAGCCCTCATGCATAAGAAAAATCATGTCCTCTCCCTAAGTAAGTGGGTATCATAAATGCCTTCGAGCAGTTCGGAGCCGATATATCTTCGGTCAAATCCGCAGCCTTCGTAAACTAACGAGCCACGAACCAGAAAAGGCAACATCGCAAATTGGCCGGCTGGTGGGCCGATATATACATGGGAGATATAAACATCTGCTATTTGTTTTGATTGTAGTTTGGCGATTTTGTTTTTTTTTTGTAAAAACTAATAAACTGTGTTTAGGAGTGTTACATTTAATTTTTAAAACAAACAAGACATTTGGAAATAAATATCAGTGGCCATTAATCATGTTAAAAAATATGTAACAAAACCTAGAATAAACAGATAGAAGAGAAATTACTTTTAAACAATTTGTGAGAACAACCCTAAAGTTCGATTCATAGTACCGTGAAGTAAGCAGTATGAAGTGAGCAGTAAGAAATAAAAATGGTTCCTTTCTTACTGCTAAGTTATTACTGTCAAGTTTGAACAACAGAATGTTTGTGGGATAGTTTCTTATGTCTGACTGCTTACTTTACAGAACTATGAATCTAGTTTAAGTGGTAACATGTTAATTTAAACTTTAAATGAACTTACCTTTTTTCTATCTATCTATTCTATTTAGCCTTCGTCAATCCATCTTTGGCCAAGTTCTCCAGTTTACAATACATTTGTTCCATCAATCGTCTTTCTGTCTGATAATATGACCGGCAAATTTTCATTTTAATTTTGCTACTTCTGCTCTGACATCCCTTACTTTTGTTTTATTTCTTATCAATTCATTCCTTTTTCTACCTGTTAGCTTTACATGTAACATTTGTCTTTCCATTGATCTTTGGGCTTTTGTTACCTTATCCATGTTTGATTTTGTAAGTGTTCAGGTCTGGGATTCATAGGTAAGTACAGGAAGGATACATTGGTTTTACACTTCCGTTTTGAGGTACTGAGGATATTTTTTATTTCTTAATATGTTGCTTTATTTACTGAATGCTGCCCAGGCCAATCTTACTCGTCTCTTGATTTCAGCTGTTTACTTTTCTTTTATCAGTTTAATAATTTGTCCCAGGTCCTATATATTCCTCTACTTGTTCTATTTTCTTTTAGATTGATTGATATTATCAGCATATCTTGGTGGTTCAGAATTGTCCGTTTACTTTGATGCCTATATCTTCACAATTTAAGCTTTTAAAAACATCTTCTAGGGCCTGGTTAAATAATTTAGGGAATATTGTGTCACTCTGACACCTCTTCTTATGCGGATTCGCTTGGTTCCTCTGTGGATTTTGATTGATGTTGTTGCTTCACTATATATATTGGCTATTAAGTCTGTATATCTGTGATCTATTCGGCTATTAATTAAAGATCTTTTACTGCCCAGTGCTCAATGCTATCGAAAGCTTTTCCGAAGTCTATAAACGCAATATATATTTATATATATTTTCATACCCTCCCTTTCTTCAATTTTTTTTCGCCTGTCATCAGGATTTTCTCTTACTGGAGGTTTGGGGTTTGACATATACTCGGGTTGAGATTCAAATAGCCGAGGTATTGCCCCATTGTTTAACTTAGGGAATGTTAGTGGCACCTCCTTTTGTACTCCCTCTTTATCCCTAATTATCTCGGTTCTAACGTCACTTATGTCAAAATGTTTCCAACAAACCACTGAAGATGCAGTCACAACATAATCTTCTCTGTGTATGGCCTGAAGCCAAGCATTTTTTAGGTCATTTTCTTTTGGGAAGCTAAAGGTTGTTTCGTGACCCTCTTCATTAATCATAGATGCATCGTTACTTTTGTAACCGGGTACCCAACACTTTCGCGGCATGTTTAAAATTTAAAAAGAAAAAACAGACCAAAAATTTCAAACAAAAACAGACATCTAACCTCACTTATTACCGGTGTACAAAAGGTCTTTTTTACACAGCTTTTATTAAGTAGGTAATGTAATTTTAAGTTCACCACACGTCTCACTAAAACCAGAACAGTGGTTTTATTTGGTAACGCGATTTGAAATATACTAAAAGTTAAAAAAAAACATTATCTGCGCGGAAACGGCCAGTAACTAGCGTGGTGGGCGACGCACGTGGACGAAAATGACCGGCCTCCACGCTGTGTTGCCTTTTCTTCTGGTTCGTGGCTCGTTAGTTTACGAAGGCTGTGTCAAATCTCATATTGACAGGTCAGTTTATCGGACTTTCTGATGACGGGAATCCCTCTCTGTGTGACCTGAAATATACCTACTTGTGCCTGATACCCATAGAAGCAATAAGGTCCCTTGTATTAACTAGTTTTATAAGTACATCAGAGCATTTTAGCTCACACATATACTATGCTATAGTAGTGTGAGCTATGGTGATCCTAATTTTTTCAAGAAAAAAAAAGTTGCTCCAAATTCAAAATTTTTTATATATCTTTGCGTTTCAGATGATTTTGAAACTTTTTTGCTGCGCCGTCTGTCTGTCTGTCTGTCTGTAATGACCAACGCGCATAACTCAAAAACCGCTTGGCCGATTTTAATGAAATTTGGTACCTAGGCTGGGTTTTGTGCCGAGATGGTCCCATTTAAAAATGAACAAAATCCACCAAACACAAACCAAATAAAAGGGTGGGGGTAGATTTCAAAAATTAGAGTTTATGGGGAAATATGGCGTGTGTGATATCAAACGAAAGGTAATTGAGTCTGGAGTTAAACAAAATACATTTTAATTTATTTAAAAAAAATTGTGGGGGTATATTTCAAAAATTGGAGTTTAAGTGAAAATATGGCGTGTGTGATATCAAACGAAAGGTAATTGAGTCTGGAGTTTAAAAAAAATACATTTTAGTTTTTAAAAAAAGGGTGGGGGTAGATTTGAAAAATTAGAGTTTAAGTCAAAACATGGCTTGTGTGGTATCAAACGAAAGGTAATTGAGTCTGGAGTTCAATAAAATATACTTCAGTTTTTAGTTATATTAGCTTTCAAGTAGATACACTAAAACTATAGTACCCAGTGTGAGCTTATGTGCCCATAGATTGGCAGAGTATT
Organism: Aspidapion aeneum; assembly: GCA_963576565.1. Classification (NCBI taxonomy): domain Eukaryota; kingdom Metazoa; phylum Arthropoda; class Insecta; order Coleoptera; family Brentidae; genus Aspidapion; species Aspidapion aeneum. Next base: position 3,891,687 of record OY755040.1, read on the forward strand.
TAATAATGTAGATCAGTACGTTTAAAACTGCTTGGCTAACCAACAGATCTATAGACTCTGCCCCTTCCTCTGTAATCTTCTTTGCCAACCGCCGCCACCATTCTTCCATGCCATAACGTACAACTTTGACGTTACAACGAAATGGATAATTTCCTGAGGAACCAGTTTTTAGGATATTGGTGTTCTTCAAGTACAGAGTTTCTTAGCCTTTAGACTTTAGTAAGTTTCTTTTGTGAGTAAAATTTTTTTAAAAAATTTCAGGAAAATGTTCACTGCTAATATGACTCCATTTACTTATTAGATCTTTGACTAGGAGAATCAGTAAATATTAGGTTGTATAGCCAAACTGTAAAGCCATTTAAAAAAAAATTGTGTAGGCTTAAGACCACACGGCAGAAGTGTAAACTTCAACAAGGAGAAATTAATAATACTGGCCTTCATCTGCATCATCATATCGCTCGCTGAATGTTCCTCTCCCAGTTAGTCGACTCGAGCCGACTTCACCTGAATGAGCGTTACATAGCCGAGCCTGACGGCTCAGTTCAATTCACTACCCACAAAAACTGCTAAACGCGCCTAAAGAAGTTTACACTTCAAAAATGGAATGCTTGAAATATGATTTTTGTCACACATCTGAAAAACCAATAATTTTGTGACAACCTGTTCACAAGAAATGTACTTCATTACGTTTTTAATTTCTCCTTTTCTTTCGGTATCTAAAGACATGTTATTCCTATGGTAAAATAAACACTGTCTTAGATATAAAAAGCATCATTTCTCGGTTAAAAGTATGTAAAGGCGTATTTTATGGCGGTTTTTCACCAAACCGACTAGTTGATTTGCTGTTTTGTTGCTGTTGTAAAAAACAGCAACCCAACTGTTTTTAACGATAAAACTGTTCACACTCAACAGACAAAAATTAGTTGCTGTCGAGTTTTTGTTTTCTGTCGTTTTACATCAGAGAAACCGTTGCAGTTTTGTTTAGTTCAATTCAGAAAGTAGATGGGCTTGCGAGCTCGCCGCAACTTAAGTTAATAAACACAGCCGTTTACACCAAGAAGACTAAGTTGCAAGAAACGCAGCAACTCCTTGATGTTTCCGACATCGGTTGGGAAACGAAAAACAAAACCGCAACTGTTGAGTTGCCGAAAAATCTTCAAAATATCTGCAAAAAGTTGCGGTTTTGTTTTTTTCAACTCGAGTTGCTGTTTTCTCGGTTTGGTGTAAATCCGCTTTTAGATTTAAACAGAAAAACGTCTTAATTATTTTTTTTCAATTTTGAGATACGCCCTTAACTTTTAATGTGAACGGTGCGTTTTTGAGATACGCCTTCACGTCATAATCTAAAACATGCGCCTTGGCATATCTAACCAATATTCACCAAATTTCGCCTTTGCGTATTTTCCACGGTGATTTGTCCGTTAAGATCTTATAAACTGCTTCGATGGATATCTTCAAGGTACATTTTCAAAGCCAGCTAAAATATGAACCTAATTGAAAATCATATGTTTAATAGCAAAAACAAATTATTTTTTTTAAAGGACGCTTTTGAAAAATTAGTTCTTCAGCTGCCTAGATGTAAGAGTTTCTAATTGAAAACACAACGCATCCATCTCAGCAGCTAATGACCCGATTTTAATAAAAGTAACATTTCAAAAAAAAGTTCATCTATGAACAAATTTTTTTTGAGTGGTCTAATATATGCTAAACATGACAAGTAAATCGTGAAACTTGATTCCAATAGCAACAAACAAAAATATGACGCGAAAATTGCCACGCTTTTCCCGATTTACTTAGCTTTATTTTTAATACTACCAAAATACTCACCAATTTTTTTTTAGAAATATTTAATAAAATTTTTGCTCAAAAAGCCAAACACAGAAAAGGCTCAAATTTCCTTCTTTCAGTCCTCCTAGTTTGAAAAAGTTACCGTGTATTTCCTTAAATATGTATGTTACTTTTAAAAGCGATAGATAGTGGTTTATTTGCTCCACCCTTCCAGTCCCCTCTGCCTACTTGATAAAGTGTATTTCCTTATACTTCTTAATTTGACAAGATACTGGTACAAATCAAATTGTGAAAGGCTTTCGCGGCCATCGTCCAATGGTGGGTGTGCTTTCGGGCTGTTCGGCCGTCGTCGTAGCAAATGGATACACTCAAAGCGACATAAATAAATGTATATCCGAGCACTAGAAGTAACAGTAGCGGTGGACTGAGCAGCCGCGGAGTTACTTCAAGAGCCTTTCTGCCCTACATCCCTAGAGTGACGGATAGGATCGGACGTATTCTGGGAAAACACAACATAAAAACGATCTTCAAGCCTTCTAAGAAGATCGAGAACCACTTCAGATCTGCGAAGGATATAAGGAACCCACTAAGTACTTCGAAGGTATACCGCATTCCCTGTACCTGTGGAAGTGTCTACATCGGAACAACCAAACGGTCCGTGAACACAAGAATCAAAGAACACAAAGCCAACTGTCGACTCGGACATACGGAAAAATCCGCAGTTGCAGACCATACACTAAACAATGAAGACCACCGAATAAAATTCGAAGACACACAAGTTCTCTGCGCCTCCTCTTCATACTATCCAAGACTCTATAGAGAAGCAATAGAAATTCATAAACACCAGCAGAACTTCAACAGATCTGAAGAAACTCTTAAAATTAACAGAACATGGGTACCGGTTCTTAAAAACACTAAACGGCTTGCTTACATCAACAAAACTGAATCTCGGGAAAGTGACCAATCACCGACCAGCTCTGATTTACGCCCCGCTCACCATAGCGTATATAACCTGCGCCCGCGACAGACTAACCACCAGTCTTCGAGAAGCCGACAAGCAGTCAACATCTCCTGAAGATGCCATCCACTCGAGATGGCGAAACGTCGAGAACGAATTTCCAACGACGACAGCCGAACAGCCCGAAAGCACACCCACCATTCCTACTGGTACTAATGTTTTTACTATTGGAACCGCAATTAAGAATAAAGTAACTGGAGCTAAACCTCCTTATAAGCTTAATAAAAAAAGAAGCTCTTTTGCGATCAGTAGCCTTAGCTTACATACTTGTAATCAAATTAAAATTATTGAAGCGTATCTAGATTCTGCACGTGATCCTGCTAGGGACGTCTGGAATTATTAGTCCTGAAAATGTTCGGAAAATGTGCTTAAAATTTTCCACTGTCATGTCGTGTACACGCGTTACGTTATTTATCTATTAATTAAAATAAAACTTATCTGTCTTTTTCTACTAAAAAATTAAAGTGAAGAAGGTAGATAAATTTTATCTCAATTGGAACATCGATAGTAATACATTAAATACTTTTTAATGTATTTATTTAATAATGAATGATGAGGATTCATATGAAAGAAGGCATTGCAGCCTTTCCACTGCCATCACCAGTGGGTCAATTGTGGCTCCCTTTTGTGTGGTTTGTCATCACTGCCTAGTCTTCCAAAAAGGTTAGCATTTCCTTAAGATTTTCAATAGATCGAGATTTCGTACAACGTTCTTAAGAAAAGGACTCAAGATAGTTTACAATATGCTTTATAAGCGCATTATAAACCAATTACAATGCATAATCTAAATCGTGCCGAGGTTTTCCATTGTTTGCATTCATAAAACAATATAATATACCACGGTAAAATAATTCTAGATCGTACCATCTCACGTTATGGAGAGCAACACTTGTTAGTTTCTGCGACTAAAGTCGTACAATTTTCATTTCCCTTTAGCATTTTATGACATCACTCTTATAGGTACCCCAATAAACCAACAACATTTTTACAACTGCAAAGTTTCGGTTCATCATGCGTGTGAGTCAGTTGTACGTGTTATACATAGCTACAGTGCGATCCATTTTAAGTGAACCCCCAGGTTTTGGTTCGGTTCAAAGATTTTGAAACTGTCCAAAGGAAGGAATTCCAAATGTTTCCTTCCATTACGATAGACTCCGCACCAAACATTTACAGTCTTTCGCCCTTGAGCAGTATCTCTTTAACAAAATTTAGGCGATCAGTTGATCAGTGTATAAATTTTGCCTGTTAGGAACCCTTGCTTTGGAATAACTAAATTCATTTATCCATAAAATTTTGAGCAAAAATAAAGGATCTTTCCTTAATCGTTGTAACATCAATTTACAGAATTCTACCATATTGCGCATTTCAGCTGGCGTAAATTTTTTAATCATTCTTGATTTATAAAGAAAGTAGCCTAATTTTTTTAATAAACCCTGATCTCTGGATGGTTAAATACTGAATTCGTTGGTAGTCTTCACGACACGTCGTATCGGTAAGTTGGGCAGTCCTCAAAATGCAAAAGAATGTGTAGATTTTTCTCATTCGATTGGAATTTCTCTGTTCTTATGCTGAATACTTCCAATACGATGAAAGTTTAAGAATATTCTATTTTCGATCAGAAATTTTAACACACGAAAAGGTGATCTCATGCTTTCAGACGTTGAGTCTTTACGTCTAATTTGACAGTGGGAAAGAAGAATTTAGAGATCAGTTGGATGACTTGGTCGAGTTAATACCTGAGTGTCTCTCGTTCTTGTATTGAGACACCGCGGCCCGCATAGGTAGAAGTTTTCCGAAAATTTATGTGTGGCTTCGGTGGTTCAGTGGTAGAATGTTTGCCTAGATAGCAAGAGATCCCGGGTTCGATCCCCGGCCGAAGCAGAAAACTTTTTTCTTATTTTTCTTTCTTTAATTTCACTTGTTGTTCATAGTTTTAGGTCCTTGCATTATTTGCAATTTGGAATTTAATATTCTATTTATTGTGGATTTTGATGGCACAGGTCTGCCAGGATAAAGCCGCCGATGTCTTCTGCGTGTCAGAGCCGCTCGTTGATTGTTTTTAACGTAGACAATATGCGTTTTTCTTCGTCTGAATATACAGGGTGTTTCAAAATTTAATAACATAATTTAATATAGGTCCGCAAACGCTTAGGTTTTGAGATAAAGGATTTTAAAATTTCATTTGTTTTTTAGTTTTTTGATTATAGCTCGTGCAATTTTTGAGATATTTTGCTCAAATTTAACGCGTGTATTTAGCTATAGCCATTACGCTTTTAAACATGTCAAATATATTAAAAATTTATACAATCATGGGCGCACCTAGGGGGGCCCAAGTTTTTTTTAGATATTTTCCACATATTTTATGAATAAAAAGAATAAAAAGATAAAATAGTATAAAATACGACATGATGAGGTCTCGCCCCCCCCCCCCCCCACGAGGCCTCGGGCCCCCTCAAGACATATTCCTGGGTGCGCCACTGATACAATGATACTTTTTCAGGCGTCATATCGCCTTTTCAATGTCTATAATGTCTATAAACATTTTTTGTTGTGTTGTTATGTTATGTTATGTTATACATACACAGCGGCGTAGAAGCCATGGGGCCCCGGGGCAAATAATATTTTAGGGGCCCTCATAAGTCAAAAAGAATATAAAATGTTTGTCAACAAAAATTTGTCTTTTGCCATAATAGCAAAATAAAATCTATTTCTCTTGCTTTTCAATTTGAACAATCATTTATTTTATCATCGTTTTAATACGTAGTTTAACGCTAGATTTTTTAAAGCAAGCTATTTTGTAAACCTTATGTATATAAAATATACATTTACTGTGGCAGAATAAGGATATCCGGAGGGAAGGTACCAAGAAGGAAGTAAAAAGAAAAAAAAATGTTTTTTGTTGTTTTTAATAAATCTGAATTCTGAACTTAAAAACCAGATCAGAATAAAATGCAAACGCAAAAATTTTAAAAAAAAGTTGGATAATTTTTGTAAAAAAAAAATTAAAAAATTTTGGTTTTAAGTTAAGATTTAGTTTAACAACAATTTTTTTTACTACATATAAGTTCAAATTTATTGCCACTTAAAAACGATGTTTTTACTAGGGCCTCTAGGGACCCTTTTACGCCTGGGTCCCGAACACTATCACGGTGTGCCCAACGATAGCTACGCCTCTGTGCATACATACATATAACACATCTTATGCAATTAAGGTGTTCGGATTATAGAGTATTACATATTAGGTAGGGTTCGACCTATCCAAACATTACTGTATAGTAATTATCTGCTCTGGGATTTTCAATAATTTATTTAAATTTGTTCTTAAATGCAACACATAATTATAAACGAATCGTTTAATGATTTTAGGTCGCTTACAGTGCCAGTTTTAGTCTAGCCAGTGTTTGTGGCCACCTTTAATGTTGCGTTATAAAATTTTATCCGATCTAGTTTATAAGAAAAAGCACTGGATTCATAAATTACTCCACGAAGTATACACAGAAACAAAAATGTCTTCAGTCCAGGGGCGACTAGTGCATAAGGGCTGCAGAGCTGCAAAACCACCAAAATTTTCACATTATTTTACTATTTTTCAGCCGCCGCTATTTTTCTAATATAATTATTTTATTTCTAAAATTATTGGAATAGCAGTATATTTTCGGTCCGGTATTGGTATAGTAGGCCTTCAAATCGCGTACGTGTGTTGAGTATGACGCCGCCCGCCGTCGTCGAAGGCCGCATTTTACAGTCGGTCAAATGAAGTTATTGGCATTGTTGCGCTGCTAAATTGCAACACAACGTAGCTGAGTGGCTAACGAGATCTGTGCTCGGCTAGGAACCCCTTCCTTCGCCCCGCACCGCACTTACTCCTGGGTTTAGATAGCGAAATCTAGGCAAAAATAGAGCTGCAAAACTTGCAGTTCCAGTACAATTCCGGACAGGCGGGCTCAGCGTTGCGTGTTTGCAGGCGCATTTATTTATTTAGAAGACGCCAAACGCATGAGCGGGAGGTTACGGTCGTGTTTGTTTTTGTTTATTTGTGTTACAATGAATGTGGTGGATAATTTAATTAATGTAAAAAAATTCTCTCTCTTTACTTATGAAGAAAAACTAAAACTGAAAGAAGAAGGACGGCCATTGCCCGATATTTTAATAGAAAAGTGTGGTTCAAGCCGGGGAAAATCGTATAAAAGGATTGTTACAAGAGAAATTTTTTACTTTTTATAATAGATACGTGATCTGGATACTGTAAAAAAATAGCATTACCCTGCTTCAGTCAATGCAAATTGCTTTGATCCAAGAAAAAATCTGCTTTTCTATGCACAAAGATGATATTTTCTTAACAAAAAAAAACTATTCTCTTGAACTGCTGGTTTCCATTGAAAATAATAATTGATTTGTTTTGAATGGAAGCGGCAACCTTCTTGTTTTGTGATTTGTAGTATTATGGAATTAATCGCCATTTTCGTTTTGAGATACCGGATATTTTGAGTTAAAAAATTAGGCAAATTAAAGCTTTATTTATGTTAAGAAGATATTTTATATCTTGTGTCAAAACCACTTTTTCTTCGCTGAAGGTAGTTTGTTTTAAACCAAAACAATTTACCAAGACAATTTTTTTTCCCAAAACATGCCGTTTGCTTAGATGAAAAGAAAACATTTTGTTCGGAGACATTTGCTTTTGGGTCAAGATAATTTTTTCAAGAAAACTACTTTTCTTAATTGAAGAACTTCTTTTTTCTGTGTACACAGAAACAAAAATGTCTTCAGTCCAGGGGCAACTAGTGCATAAGGGCTGCAGAGCTGCAGAACCCCCAAAATTTTCACATTATTTGACTATTTTTCAGCCGCCGCTATTTTTCTAATATAATTATTTTATTTCTAAAATTATTGGAATAGAATTTTTTTCCCAAAACATGCCGTTTGCTTAGATGAAAAGAAAACATTTTGTTCGGAGACTTTTGCTTTTGGGTCAAAATAATTTTTTCAAGAAAACTACTTTTCTTAATTGAAGAACTTCTTTTTTCTGTGTACTTATTGTTGGTAATGTTTAAAAAATAAAATCTAAAACTAGGGGCCAAAATTAACAAAAAATAAATGGATCCATGACACGGATCTGACACCTTCCTAGCTAGCCAATTATCAAAACTCAAGTAAATCTATGATAATATATTAGCCTTGAAAACAGTTTTTTATGAATATTTCAGAAGCTAAAGCTCCTACGAAGTTTTTAATTATAACTTTTGAATTATTGAGCAAAATATAGTCTACAATATTCCGAAAACAGTGTATTGATACGATGCTCCGTTAAAAAGTTTACATTTTTTTATGTTTTTAATTGTCAAAAAACTGTCATTAGCATTAATGGATTTTGACCAAAATCTAATCAACTCGTAAGAGTGTTGAACACTATTTTACCTGAAAATTTTATTAAAATCGGTTCAGCGGTTTAGGAGTTATCGTGTTACAAACAGAAATAATATACACACAGACAGACACGACGATATTGCTAGGATAGGTCAAAATACATCCAAATAACACATTTATGGCGTTATCTCAAAAAAAATTGTTTCGTCGAAAATAATAACTTCTCTAGTCATTGCTACGCGGGCTAAAAAGGAAAATATAGATATCAAAAACTCCTAGCAGGGATGTCTCTACAAGGAAGTTTGTTATAACTGGTCCTTAGTCTTTATATTAAACCATTAAACTCAAAGCTGAGCAAGCTTATTTTGCTATGAGAACTTTCAAAAAGAAAATTTAATCAGAAATGTCAAAATAGTAAGTAGGTACTAAGTATTAAAGACCAGGAAAAAGTACAAGGCCAAATCTTAAACAAAATTTTACCTTTAACCAAAGCTTTGATGCTTAAATAAAGTTCCGTTATGTTCGAAGGTTTAAATTTGTTAGTTCAATCGTTTTTGATCCAACCTTTATGGCATTATTATCAATAAAAAAATATAAATTAACCACCAATTATTCACCTGTCAAGGTTAGTTTAGTATTTAGTTAGATACAACAAGATAGAGAAAGAGAGAAATTAAATATTGTATCACTGGTAGATACAATGGGAAGTGGGGTTTATAGGTAAAAAATGAAATTTTTTCTACTACAATTGAAAAATTTTAATAATATCAATCAATCAAAACTGCAAAGTTTTTGACCTGCGGTGCCACATGTGCCTTGCCATAGGGCAAAAATACACAAAGACGGAAAAAAAATTCTTTGGGATTTAAGCATGTCCTCCTAATTACACTGTGCAACAAAATTTAATAAAAAAATTATATCCGGGAAATTTCCTCCAGAAATTTGTTAGTGATGGTGTATGATTCCCGGACCGAAAATTTTAAAAATAAAAAGTGCGGCATTTGCTTTTTTTTCTTTTATCGCAGAAACCAACATTTTTACGACAAAACTAAGAGAATGAAATTATATTTCAAATGAGAAATCAGACTTGCATTCATTGAAGAAATGATGATGTTTTTTGTGTACAATTTAATTAATAAGATTTCTACAGAAGTGCTTGGATTTGGAGATATACGCAAAATAATTGTGCATTATTTCATCATTGTTTCTTGATCAAATTTATCGCACAATACTTTATTTTAAAGACAATTATAGCACTATATGTCCTCACAAGCCTAACCCATCCGCCTATGTAACTTTTGGTATTTTACATAATTTAGCTCCATCTAGCACTCTAACCCCTTTGAAGTTGCCTTTTATACTTTGTTAACACATTGTTTTCGGTGCCGTTTCACTCTTTGAATGAAAAATAAGTTTCAACTATGCTTTCATTCTTTTTGATTTAACTAGAAGATGGCCAATGGTGACATTTTATGGACTGCTAAATGTCGGTGCAATCAATGCTTTTATTTTTACTAGGTTCAATAATCCAGATACACCAAAGACAGAAGAAGTTTTTAAAAAAAATTTAGGACTTGACTTGGTTAAGCCAAACATTGCAACACGGGCACTGATTGAGACGTTGCCGAGAGGTGTGCGTCAGATTCACGCAAAATATGCTGGCATATTACCCGTTCCAGACCAACCTGACCTTCCTCCAGATAAAAGAAGGTACTACAAATATTGTAAAAGGCGTAAAACTAAATATTTTCGCAAAATTTCTAAATTCCGCCTTTGTCTAGGGCATATTACAGCTGCCTGTGTCTGAACAAAAATTTAAAAAAAAATGTTGTTTCGATTTTTTGCGCGGGTGATGGTTTCTGGAGATAAAGTTTATGTTTTTATAGTTTTCAAGCATTTCTTCAATGAACTTGATGAGTTTAAAATTTTTATTTTATTCGAAAAAGGAGTTATTTGGTTTTAAATAAATATATGTTAAAAATTGACAGTTTTATATTATTTTTAATATCTCAAACATTAAATGAAACAAAATATTTCTATTTGCTTGAAGGTATTTCTAGATGCTTACTTTAATATATCGCACCCCCGCTAAAAAATACATGACAAATTACGAGAACATGTTATTTTATATCAACACGAACCTATTAACTCAATGTAATTGGTGCAGTACGTTTCCCAGAAAAAATTATTTTTGTCGTTTTTAGTTAAAAAAAAGACAAAAACCCGATATTGTGACACTTTTTTAGAACAAGGCATCATGACGTTGTAAATTAGGATGTCACGCAGGATGGTAAATAATATAAAAAAAGAAAACAAATAAAGAAGAAACTTTATATTTATTTTTACGAGTTATAAAATGCTGAATAACAACTGGGAATGTGTAAATTCAAAAGATTTTTTTCTGATTCTCCTTAATTCTAAGTACACTGAACAATTCGAAAAAACAGTCACAATACAAAAAAGAACAATATTTTACTTGTTATATGGGTCAGATTTAACCAATAGTTCACACGAAAACCTTCACAACTCGAAATGTGACTCTTTTCAAGATGAAACTCCACGTTCACGCTGTTATAAAGTCAAAAGTGTAAAGGAACGCATCCTCAGCTAAACTGGACAAAATAAAAGAATCACATTGCCATTTCGCGGTGAATTATCGAAACATAAATGTGACGCTTTTATTGAAGAAAGTACAAGTTATTTCGATGATGGCGGCAGGTTTATCTCAATAAGGGCGATTTGTGACTCTTTTTCAGCGGGTGTGCGATATGCTAGGCGATATGCTAGGTCCTGAGAGGCCTAACCCGGGCACTCATGTTAGTTTTAAACTACCCGTCTACTGAAGGGTTAAAAGAATTCATGACATTTAAACAGCACCCAGTGGCGCACCCAGGAATATGTCTTGAGGGGGGGCGAGGCCTCTTGGGGGGGGGGCCGAGACCTCATCATGTCGTATTTTATACTATTTTATCTTTTTATTCATGAAATATGTGGAAATATCTAAAAAAATCTTGGGCTTGGGAAGGGGCCCGGGCCCCAGGGCCCCCCCTGGGTGCGCCCATGCAGCACCATCCATCCATCGAGAAGCTAGTGAGTTAAACCACTCTGCGAAATTCCTTGAATTGCAAAAAACTTGTTAAGATAAATCAAGTTGGTTCTCTAAAGGAATGAGAGAAAACTTACTGTTTTTAATACCATTTTGCCTAAAAAGATATGGGCCATGTATCAGTGGCGCACCCAGGAATTTGTCTTGGGGGGGGGCGAGACCCCATGGAGTCATATTTTATGCTATTTTATTTTTTTTATGCACGCAATTAGTGGAATATATCTGAAATATCCTTGGCTTTAAGGGGAGGACCCACCATGTATTCATCATTTTTTCAAATTTTAGGAAAACCTTTGAAAATGTTACTATAAAATTGGCCCCTGCTCGTCGAATATTGCTCTTGCATACAACCTTCGCATAACTTGCTATAAAGGTTACCGCAGCTTATGGTTTACTTTCTCTTTCTTGGCTAGTTTTATAAATAGGTGTAACCCAAACCGAAACACAGATTTTTTTAATAAACATAGAAATGCGGACATCGAATACACAATAAACCATAAACTAGACATTAGACTAATTGAAATAGGTGATGCGAACATAAAAAGATTCGTTTTAAAAGAATAATGGACGAATCATGAACTCCAGAAAACTTCTTGCAAGAGAATTAAGAAAAGATCAAGAAAAATATAAAAAGGAGATTTAGTAAAAATAGTAGAGTAAATTTGTAGAGTATTTCAATAAAAAGCTGCAAAAAGGGTATATTTTTTTATATTTGGCATGGTAGTAGCTAACATCAAAAGCTAAATTTTCAATCGAGGATCCCCTGATTTCCGGCATCGGAATCCAAGATGGCCGCTGCCAAAGTTTAGAAAAAAAAATGAATTCCCTGTTTTAAGACAAATGAAATTAATTTTGGTAAACTTACTTTAAGTGGGACCTATTTAATTCAAAAATTTTAAAAAAAATTACACCTGTCACTTTAAAACAAAATGGCGGCTATATTTTAAAAAAATCGTTTTTCTTCGATGTTTTCTTTATTTTTTGCGCGATATTTATTTTTAATACCTCATATTAAAGCTACTGGCCAGCTCTTTAAACCTAATGAAAAAAAGTTATTAGTTTCTCAGCTGACACAAAGATGGCGTTTAATATATCAAAAATAAAAGAGACCTTTATAACCTGTAGACCAAATTAAATAAAAAGAAAAACATTTTTAGGATTTTATCAACAGTAAGCCAAGTTTTGTAAAAATATTAAAAAATTTACAATTTGACATTAAACATTTTAAGATGGCGGCCGAAGTTCAGATAAAAAAGTTATTTTTTTGTTCTTGTTTGACAGAAATAGTGTTGCCGTGTAATATATCGATTTATACTAAATAGGGGTCGCCGATTTTAAATATTTCATCATAAATGACACATGTCTTTTATTAATCAAAACAAAATAATATAATTGAAATGGTCACCTGAGAATCGAAGATATTGTGGATACACTTTAATGTTGGCTTCATCTTTGTTTATCCAGTCATCCAGTGCATACATGTCAATTTACAAAACTAAGGTAATATGTGTTCCCTCGCAATATTAAAAAACTGATTTGTAAAATATCGCCAGCAGATAGTTATATACCTGCTTTTAAAAGAACATGAGTTGGTAGTTAACTTACACATTGATTAAATATATATTAAACTTAAACAAGACAAAGAAAAATTTAAAAACTTAAAGCTTAGGTTTGTTATGTCCAATTTTGAAAGACTTGTATAGATTTAAAGTAACTAACAATATTGTCACGAGGGGGTTTTATCGTGACGAACACAGTTTAAGTTAGGAGTAATGGTTTTATTATAATACTTATATTTACTACTTACATTGTACTTAAATACATCTTGTCTACAAATCTTCTTGAGACGCTTAACTTCTTATACTTGACTATCGTACTACTTGTTCACTATTAACTAAGCCTGGGCGTTAGGTTCTCAGCGTACAACTAACTGCTAAACTCTTTTGGAGATGCTTTTATTACAAACCGTTTGCCATTGATAGGATATCGAGATGTGTTTTGTTTCCTGTATAAACATAATCGAAATCCCATTAACCGCATTGTTTATAATAGTTCTGTATACAATTTATTACTTTTAATACAATTTGAACTATATACAGAAGTTCATTTCCTTAGAATGTTTAGGGTTAATGTGCACTTGCTTATAAACGTAACTTGTGTCATTTACTTAATAGGACATTATTTTCTATCCTGACAATATTATGTACCTAATATATGTACCTGAAGATATGAGAGTGCAAATTTTATATAATTTTTTATTTTATAGATTCAGTTCTTTTATCCATAATAAACACATACATCAGCAAAATATTTTTTTAAATTTTTGCCTATATGAGAACAAAAAAATTTGGTCAATTTGTTTAAATTGTATAAAAACAGATAATATATTAAGCAAGACAATAAGAATCCTGGCACTCCTAAGATCACGTGACCGCCGACTTGCTTATAACGCGCCATGGCCGGTCTTTATCGTTGGCTGCGTTGCAGACAGTTTTAGTTCATTGAGCAATCCTGTTGGGTGGACTATTAATGTCCAATGTATTCTGTAGCATCCTTACTTAAAACTGTTACATCAAGAGCCTTTAGTTACAGTTGATGATGTGATATCACTGTCTACTTTAAACAATAATGACTGTTTTTTAAGAAATGATATACCAGTATAAGATATCAATGATTTGTATTGTGTCACATAAACAAAACGAAAAATGGGATTGGTGTTACTTCTTAAGACCGGTTGGAACCTAAGACAATATATTTATAGAGTGCGTTCGAGTAGGCAACCCGGGCGCCCCGAGGTCCATTTTTCCGTTCGAGTTGACGCTCGGAGCACGCCCTTTTGCGTTCGAGATGACACCCAGCGAAACCTCGGGGCACGCTCGATATGACCCGAGCTTGAGGATGGAGAAAAGCGGGCGTATTACATAACCCTACTTTTTTATACTTTTAAACTTTTGTTTACATTTTTTACGACTGTTTTCTTACTGTTTTTTTGTCAAATAAAATACATGGACGTATTTCAGGTGTGTTATAGAATTATGTTTCCAAGATTCTGAGGAGAAAGAAGAAGAAAGACTACCAGGGTGCTCCAAATTTGCCACGATGCGGAGCGCTAAGAATTATCCGCGATTGCCCAGTGAGGCTTTAACCATCGGCCAGCCAGCGGCTCTCTAACCAAATTCTGGTGGGTAATGGCAAAGCGGCGACTATAAATAAGGGTACAGGAAAAAATCGCGTAGGAAAAAAGCGCACAGAAAATATCCACACAGGAAAAGAGTACACACATAAAAAACCACACACACTAAAAGAGCGCACAGAAAAATTATACCTAAAGTGAGAAGCTTTGTCTAATAAAAAAATCATGAATTAAAATAAAATAAAATAAATAAATTGTCTCAACTTTGCCCATAAAAAGAGGGGACTATATTGACTATTTCCTTCAAAAAAATATTGACCAATAAAATCAATGTGACTGGAAGATTTGGACGAAAAGGGAACGAATTACAGCGATGATTTGCCCTAGAGCAAATTATCGGTAATTTGCACTAAAACAAATTATCGGTAATTTGCACTAAAACAAATTATCGGTAATTTGCACTAAAGCAAATTATCGCTGTATTCTTCCATAAAAAGCCCATTTTATTTAAACTCATTTTTCAAACTTTTATCGCTTTTTTTCATTTATGTACAGAGTGATCCAAATTGGACAACGCCCATTTCCAGAGGAGCTAGAAAAAAACTAACATATGTTACGAGCCAGAATTTTGTAAAAAATTAATGCCGAAAACCGCACATGGATATCTTGAACTACTTACAAGATATAGGGTAAAAATAAAAGATAATAAAGAAATAATCTTAAAATTATGTTATTTTTATCTGTCTAATCCGAGCATAAAACCGCCATCAAAAAAAAAAACTTGGAAGAGTCCGAAGAATGTGCGAAAAATAACCTATAAATAAACCGCGTGATCAAAGTGTCTTTTTATTCTTCAACAAATTGTAGCCTTGTTACATTCATGTATAGACTTACAGGCGTTTTAATCTAGGGTTTTTTATTTACAAACAGTTTTAAATTGCAAAAATAAAAAAAAATTTCTGCCGAAAATTTAGGGTTAGAAGTTTGTAACCGGTGAATGCCTTTTCCGTTCGAGTTGAACCACGAAAACCAGGGCGTTCTGTTCGTGACGTCACTACTCCCCGCTCGCTCGACGGGTTTTCTACTCGAACGCACTCATAATGACGAGGTTAACACAATATTAACTTTAGTCAGAAATAAAAGTCCTATTATAAAAAGACTTAAAGAAAAAAATATGAAACAAAAAACCAGCATTCACCTGAAAATTTTTAAACTTTAAAATCAAAGAGTTCCTTTTAGTTTCCGTTTACACGGTGTAGTTTTATAATCTACCACAAAAATTTGGGTATGTTCTGTTCTTTACGTCCTGTTTAGTGTGCTTGATTCTACAATAGATAGTTTAAGTTGTGCTACGTATTTTTACGTAAAACTGCACGTTAGGCGCTCTACGTTTTGTTCCAAATTTGAGTTTAAGTTGAATGTTTTTACGTTACCATAACAAGTCTACTAATAGCAGAGAATATGGAATTCGGCACTGTGTTTTTTTGATGTTACAATTTTGTTTTTTGTCTTTTCAACTACAGTAGGAATATATTTGCAAAGAATCGTTTGTACTGGAAGCGGAAATTATCGTCTAGGCCTCATTTTTCGATTGGTCAATCAACCAATTCTATTCTTTGGTAACGTAAAGGTGTCCGCAGACTGCTGTAAGCTAACGTAAATACGTAAGCTCCTAACGTGACCTTGACGACGGTGTGACGAAGTGCGCTTGCATATCTGTCAAATCTCATGCTTACGTAAAAATACGTAGCACAACTTAAACTATCTAATATGTCTTTAGCGTTACTACACGTTCTCACGAATCAACTTTAGTGGATCAACTAAAATCGATCAAGTTTTTTGTTCAGACCACAACCAAAAAATCGATCAAATTAGTTCAATAAGAATGGCGCCGAGGGCAGTAATACGTGCAAGTGTCAATGTTGTACATTTGCTTGTACATGGTTCTTATTGTTTTTATTTTATTTTTAATATCTGCTGTAGTTAGACCGTCTATTCCTATTTCTCGCGCCATAGCATTTTCTCTGGCATTTTTATTTTTGTAACTATCTAGTCGATGATTCCAAATACAGTCAATTACTATGATATAGTTCTATAAATTCAAACATAACACCCTCTGACCACTTTAAACTAATTTTGTTTTGCTTTTAATCATACATACGTAATCGTTTTTATTAAAGGATTGATGTTTTTTTGGCTTATTATAATATAGAGTTATTGCAGAAGTTTTTTTGGGATTGGGATTGGGTATCAGTTGTATCCAAGTGGCAAAGTATTAAAAGTTTTTTGTGTTGCAGTTAATTAATCTTTGAAATGAGACTTTATTTTTCTTCTTTAATTGTTTTGTTTCAGTATACTCCATTTTGTAACAAGCAAATTGTCTTCATATAAGTAATATTTTGCTTCCAGAGAAAACGGTGCCTTAGATTAATTCAGTTCCAATTTATAATAAAACAATTTCTGTTTCATATTAAAATAAAGAGGCAAGACTTTCTTTGTACTAAATCAAGAAAATATTCTCTTGGTGAATAGGAACGCACAACTTATTTTATTTTAAAGCAATTTGCTTTGATCTAAGACATTTTTTTACCATGTAAAAATAATTCAATTTTTCTTAAAAATATTTGAAGTAAAATCACCGAATTAAACTGGTAAAAAAGTTTTATTTCAAAGTTTATAATGTATTTTATTAAAATGATAACAAAAAATTAATTCAAGTTTAGGAATTTTTGTGTTGCAGTTAATTAACTATTAGCTTAGTATTAAAGTAATTTTTCAAGACTTTTTGTCAATTTGGCAATTTTTGCCCAACCTGCTTTGATTAGCACCATATACGTAATATTCCAATACTCCCTGTTACCTATTTACACAATGGTTGGCGTTTGATGCAAACATTCAGAAATAAAGGTACGAAAAATGCACAGATACCAAATTTACATAGATAGAGTTTTTGTCAACTGTACGCCGATGATTTGACGTAACGAATACAAGAATAAAATAATATTTATGCGTAAAAGTATAACCAATCAGGACATTTTATCTTAAGGACCGCAAAGAGGATAGACTTATACCCATTGATATTGCTATTTCAAGTATGTTTGCATTCTGCATCGTAAGGTATCGTAGGTATTGCAATAATACGTACTATATGGAAATAATATGCATATGTCTTTGAAAGCAACCAATTAGGTCTTTTTTGCTTAAAGACCCAAAGGCCCTCATGTTTGCATCATGAATGGGCAGTTACCGTGGGTATTGGAATATTATGTATATGATTAGCACAGTAAACCACTTCTATTTTTTTTTGTTGGTGAGTTAAGTGGTAAGCAACTACTTTAAAAGATTTATCTATATTTATTGATTTTGATAGATTTTTTTTTAAAGAAGTTGATGCGCCACTGCAAAATCGCAAAGACGGGAAACGTACGTTAAAGTGTTTATAGCAAAATAATCCGTATTTAACCTTTCCAGAAAGAGTCGCAAAGGCAGTCACGAAATCGATCCTATTTGTAGAAATTGCTTTAGATAGTTTAAATTGAATTTAGGGCTTTAAACTAAAGCCTGTTGTTCACCTCGCCTGGTTGCCTCTTATTGCAATCCAAAGCCAGTTTGTTCCTAAAAGGTGTGATGGCGTAAGGTAAAATAAATGCTCTTATGTGACACAAAGAACCCTTCATACAGGATTCCTGATGTGGGATCTAGAGTCACGGTGGATAGAATAGACCGGTGTTCGGATCTTATAAATATATGTCGAATTTTTACGTCACTGGTGGTCCAGCTGATTTATGTAAACAAAAGTTAGATATGATATGAACAACTAATATTTCTTGAATTTTTTAAAAACTAAGGCAATTTTCCTACCATTTTTTAGTATATTCTTATAAAATAATATTTTTTAGACATACCAGTCGTTATTTTTTTAGCCCGCTTCATTTCTCTTTATACAAAAATTTAAATTCGAAGAAAATAATGTGTTCGTTTCAGCTTCAAAAATAATCCGCTGATAATTTTTGCCCAACCTGCTTTGATTAGCACAGCATACCACTTCTATTTTTTTTTGTTGGTGAGTTTAGTGGTAAGCAACTACTCTAAAAGATTTATCTATATTTATTGATTTTGATAGATTTTTTTTTAAAGAAGTTGATGCGCCACTGTAAAATCGCAAAGACGGGAAACGTACGTAGAGTGTTTATAGCAAAATAATCCGTATTTACCCTTTCCAGAAAGAGTCGCAAAGGCAATCACGAAATCGATCCTATTTGTAGAAATTGCTTTAGATAGTTTAAATTGAATTTAGGGCTTTAAACTAATGCCTGTTGTTCACCTCGCCTGGTTGCCTCTTATTGCAATCCAAAGCCAGTTTGTTCTTAAAAGGTGTGATGGCGTAAGGTAAAATAAATGCTCTTATGTGACACAAAGAACCCTTCATACTGGATTGCTGATGTGGGATCTAGAGTCACGGTGGATAGAATAGACCGGTGTTCGGATCTTATAAATACATGTCGAATTTTTACGTCACTGGTGGTCCAGCTGATTTATGTAAACAAAAGTTAGATATGATATGAACAACTAATATTTTTTGAATTTTTTGAAAACTAAGGCAATTTTCCTACTATTTTTTAGTTTAGTCGTTATTTTTTTTTAGCCCGCTTCATTTCACTTTACACAAAAATTAATATTTGAAGAAAATAATGTGTTCGTTTCAGCTTCAAAAATAATCTGCTGACTTACATCTTTGTTTACTTCCCAAGTCCTTGGTTCACCTTTGATACTAGACGATCACATTTAGTTTGACATGTAATTTAAGTTTTGTGTAGTAAAAACTAAAGCGGGCTAAAACAAAAAAACGACAATACGTCTAGAAAATTATATTTTATAAGAATGTACTAGAAAACAGCAGGGAAATTGCCTTCGTTTTCAAAAAATTCAAAAAATATTAGTTGTTCCGTTGTTCATGTCCTGTCTAACTTTTGCTTACAAAAATCAGCTGGACCACCAGTGACGTGAAAAATTCGACATATATATATATATATATATATATATATATATATATATATATAAGATCCGAACACCGGACTATTCTATTCACCGGGATCTAGAGGTAGGATCTTCTTAAAAGTCAAAGAGAAATGCGATATAGAATTTACTCTATGCTATCCAAAGTGGTAGCTAAGAGCTGACAACTGATAAATATTTTTTAAAAAAATTAAAATACAAGTGTTCCTTTCTGCCCTTCCTTGGCTGTGACGATGTTCTACTTTGATTTTTTTAATGCGCCATCTTTTAAAAAGTACTATTGTAACCTAAACTAATTTGTATGGTAGAAAAAATGCCCTACAGATGCCTGCAGACATTGAATAGAAAATATTTAAGAATAGAAACCAGTTTTAACATACTACTTTTCTCTAAATATTGCGTACTAGACGAATTTATTTCAGCGCCATCTGCCCCTCAATCTTGCAAGGCTCGCCGGTTGCCACTCTATATGGGTCATATACTCATTGCCAGGACATAATTCAAACAAGAGTGATTAGTATCCTTGTGATCGCTCTTGAGGAAACAGAAAAGAACTTATGTGAAACCACCAGAAACAACTACTCCGAGGTAAAATACCCCTACCGGCATTGAATTATACTGATGGTTTAAGGCTTTCGTTGGGAACTTGTTAAAACTGTTTGGTTTTCACTTTCACACACAACAAATGTTCCATGCCACGGGGATCACTCGTATCCTCGTGATCGACGTTGGAGAAAGTGAAAACCAAACAGTTTTAACAAGTTCCCAACGAAAGCCTTAAACCATCAGTATAATTCAATGCCGCTAGGGGTATTTTCCCTTGGAGTAGTTGTTTCTGGTGGTTTCACATAACTTATGTTCTACACGGAGCTATCGCCTACATGCACCTGAGGATGGCCCAAAAGGTCGAAACCGGTCCGGTCGTGGATTGGCATGGAACATTTGTTCCTGACTATCAGGACCTGTTCCAGACGGGGATCACTCGTATCCTCGTGATCGACGTTGGAGAAAGTGAAAACCAAACAGTTTTAGAAAAGAACTTAGTTTCATTAAGTTTCCAACAAAAGCATCAGGCCATCATTAGTATAATTTAAAACCACTATACCAGGAGGACCCAATAAGAAACTAGTCTTGGATTGGCTTGGATTGCTGGGTCTGCAGCTTGTCAGAAACAAGGATGATTCGCAACCATCTGATCGATGTTGGAGAAAGTGGAAACATGATGATGATTCATGTGTAAGTGAGCATTACAGTCCTTCCACTGCGACCACCAGTCGGTCTATTGTTGCTCACTTTTGAGTGGTTTCTCACCACTGTATGACTAATCCTACAAAAAGGCCCCCAACAGATTGGGTGAGACACTCTTCAGATCTTCTGAATCAATCTGAGGTTTACCGAAAGTATTCTGACGTAAACGTGCAATAGCCGAACATTCGCACAATACATGTCTGACTGTTTCGTCATCCTCCATACAGAGACCACATTCGTTCTATTCTCTTAGTCTCATTCTGTGCATGGGTACTCTCAGTCGACAGTGACCCGTAAAAAGATGAGTCACTATACGTATCTCTCTCTGGTACGTTCAATGATGCTCCCTCTTTCTAAAAGGTCCTTTAATGATCTCTTTAGAGTGAGCCAGTTCTGCTAAATCCATTATTTTTGGAAGCTATTCTCCATCCATTTTAATATGGTTGATTTAGCAGCATTGCTTGATATCCCCAGGGCTGGTTCGGGGCCGAAAAATACGGCAGATGCCGCTTATCTCGCTGCTTGGTCTGCAGTGTCCCTCTGCTTGGTCTGCAGCCTCATGGAAGCAACATAGTTTGATTAGGTTTTCAACGAAAGCATTAGTTTAGTTTAGTTTATTTATTGGTAAAATATTACACAAAGTGCGTTTACAAGTCAAGTCATTAGTCATTAGTTTATCAGTGTAAGTCAATGCCAGTAGGGTTATTTTCGCTTGCATTAGTTGTTTTGGTTGGATTTACACAGCTTATGCTTTACAGGAAGCTATCACCTTTATCAACGCTTGAAAGGCCCCTTAAGGCGAAAATCGGTCGGGAATTGGCTTAGTTCACTGGACCTGAATGTTGTCAGGACGTGTTTTTAACAAGGATGATTCGTATCCTTGCAATATATGGATAAAGTAAAAACTACACGTTTTTATTGATTGTTTTCATGAATTTTCAAACACTTTCATATTAAAGGAACGAGACATGTGGAGCATGGAGGCTTTGAACAGTGACACTTGCGTCGCAAGCTAAACGAAATTCCACATTTTTATTTACAAAAAGAAAAACAACAAACTGCACCACACACGTATAGAACAAGCCAAACAAGACAGTGGGATGTATTTTGTAATATCGTAGGTGGTATGTGAAGTCACTGAACCTTTCAGGACCTCTTGATATGTTTTTTGAACTTGCGAATCAAAGGCAAGTAAAGAAAGAATTTTATTTCGTTTAAAGTTTAATATACGTATAGCAAGTACTTAAATTTTACCGTTATGTTTTTTTTTAACAAACAAGAGTCAATAGCGGGTCATTTTTTACGTTGCGTCTTTCGATTTACCAAGAATCAAAATTGATTTACTTGCAGAAACGGAATAAGCTGAATTTGTTTGAATCAAAAATCAACTCAAAGAGAACTAAATTAAATGAACAGTTAAACGTTTATTAGTATGGTCTTCTGTCAGAGTTGGGGGGGTGCAGGGGCGGCTCGTCCATAGAAGCGCTGGTGCGCGCGCACCCCCAGCAAAAATAAGAAAAAAAAAATCAAATAAATACAAACTATTATTAAATAATTACTGTTGTTTTTTATTTATTTTTTAATGATCCCGATCCCGCTAGTGGCATCTATCGGCCATTAACGGAAGTAATTAATATCTTTTCGACTTGACGCTTGCTGCCGCATACGGTGGCCTTCGATCGCCTCTCCTCGCTTGAATCTAGAGATATGAGAGGGCGGGCTTGAATCTGGAGGTGCGCGTGGATTCGGCGTTCTTCTTTAATCCAATTTTTGCCACGCAATTGGATCGGAAATGCTCGGGATATCGGCCGAGAAAAGGGTGGGGTGGTGCGCTAAATCAATACACACTTGCATCGTTTTTTTCTAGTTCTCAGCTGATTACTGTTTATATTATCGTTAGTATGCGTGTATTTGGCTTAATTAAAATTTATTTGCGCAGTTTTTAAGTGAACTTTATGCTGTTTTCGACTTCTTGTTTGTAATTTTTGGGTTAATTATTATCTACAAATGTCGAATATGTTTGAGGCACTTATAAGTTTGGGTTCGGGTAATCCTGGAAGTAATTCAAGACTTAATTGTGTACAAAACATTATAGCAAGCTTTTCCTCCTTTAATTTAAATCAAAAAATTGAAACTAAAAGATTAGGAAGGCCGACTCCAGAACTAGAATTATCGCAAACTTGCTCCAAAAGAAAAGAAGGTAGGAATTTTAAAAGATACTTTAGAAAAGATATTTACCAAAAAAACAATTGGATTTGTGGATGTGATGTTACAAACTCGTTATTTTGTTTTCCATGCTTATGATTTTTCAATGCAAGCATGGATAAAAGCTGGAGCCGCATAGGGGTAACTGACTTAAATCATCTACAGGCAAAAATTAAAAAGCATGAATTTTTGAATCAACGTATACGAACATTACAATATGAAATGGTATTTGAATCAAAAGCTAAGATAAAACGGTTTTGTACATTGAATTAATATTATCCATCGTTGGCTAAAAACTAATATGTATGTATACCTACTGTAACAAAACGGGATTTGAGCATAAATGGTATTTTTGCCAATTATAAGTTTTTAAAGATTTTTAATTAAATATTGTTTTGACATCAACAAGCATTAATTATATGCAAGACTAGGTTAAGATTAAGTAAAATTTATGGCAACTCGGCGACTTGTTTTTAGGCATGTTTTCAGGTTCGCTGTATTTTAATAAAAGTTGTATTCGGCTAATGTGTCCTTTGAGCCACTAACATCAAAATAATTCATATTTTGTAACTGGAAACAAATTTGGTAAACTATTTTCAACTTTTAAGGAACACACTGTAAGATATAAACTTTACCGAATTTCTAAATCCACGCATCTTTGAATTGCGGTGGTATTTTGTCTCTTTGTCTTTCTCGCCAATGCGAGAGAGCTTAAGATTCAAACCACGGCAACCAAGAGTGTCTGTAGAGAAGAGTGGTAGAAGAAATCCGTTAAAGAAAGCTTAGATTTAGCCCAATCAGCTAGCGGCAAACTGAGAATGTCTAGAGAGCGGGGTATTGAAACTTTCGAAAGTCGTCAGGGATTTTACTCTTTAGTTTGCCTTTGCCTGGTACACTTTCATTCACACTTCTTAAGGAGGGTTTAATTTCAACTGGGGAAATTTATCAATTATTTTAACATTGTATAAAACTGTTAACTTTAATATTCATAATTATTTTGGTCTTTTCTTTTAGAGTTTATTGATTGTAAAGTCATTAATTATTACTGTTTCCAGTGTTTTGAAATAATGTGTTTAACTGTTTTATGGTTTTTTATCAACAAAATACAAACCATTCGTTGCCCTAAAATCGGCATTTTTAATTAATAACATATCCCAAACCTAAACAGTAATATTAAGTAAATTAAACAGTTGATTGAATAGTTTCACTCACTCAATCAACGTTTAAGATGTTGATAAATATATATATTTACAACAAATTTATAAAAGGTTTATAAAACCTAAAAGTTGAAGAAGTGTAAATATTTGAATACAAAAGTTTGATAGTACTAAAAAGTCGATATTCAACTAGTAAATATAAGAAGTGAAAGTGTGAAGCTGCAAGAAGAAAATTGAAAAGGTATGTATGATTATCCTACAGTAGTTATACATTTGAGAAAAACGTTTATAGCATACTTTTCCTCCAAGAACCGCCAAATTCCCTTTCGAGATCGTGTAAATTTAATAACATATAGTAACATTTAATCTTTTCATAATTTATATAAGTTGTAGCCTAAGTTGGTAGCTTACAACATTTAAGCCTTGGTCACTTGAGGTGACAGTACCACTGTCACACGCAGGCCCCTGTTACACTACTGTAGGTAATTTTTTTTTGTGTAGGCATATTTTTATTTATTGGAGACCTGCTTTTTTTTACTTTGACAATCTTATTACCTAGTGGGCACCATAAGTTCTTTTATTTGGCTACAAATAAATATGCAAATTTTTTTAACTTTATTTATTTTAAATTTATTTCGACTCACTTATTATAGCGCACACCCATTCTTATACTTTACGAGCCGCCACTGGAGGGGGTGGTTCCCTTTCGTAAAATGTTCGGGCGACTATTATGTCTATCCATACCAAGTCTGTTGCTTCTACCATTAAACGCAGCATATCGCTTGAATCTCGGATGTAAGGCCTGAAGTATAACTGACATGGATGTATGCGAATAGACAAACTTATACACCAGTATTTACTAAAGGGTCTACAGTGCTAAGTGCTACAATCCTAGGTTTAAAAGTCTACATTTTGGTTGAAGGTTTAAGTTATTTTTCCCGTGAATGCAATAGTTTTTAATATTTATATAAATTGTTCATAAATACCTTGCGATATGGGTCATCTTTTTTCGATGTAACAAAGGCATTATTTCCACACAAAGGTTATAAATAAATAAAAATAATAAATATTTTGGTTTAACAATGGTAGCCATATTTAAACCTCAAAATGTCACTAGGAAATGTCAAATAAAAACGGTGTAAGTCAGTGTCAGCTGTCCGCTATATTTTACATGTTAATTTTTTAGACAAGTTAGCGAAGATTAAACCGATGGTCGATTGTTTTAGTGAATGTGTAATTGAAAAGGGATTCTAATATATATGTGCCTTTTACAGTATTTAAATATTGATACGTATTTAATACGGTAATGCATCTACAGATATAGTTTTAAGTTATTTATGTATTATTTAGCTTTGAATATTTTTGTATGTAAGTTTTTTGTCAATCATGGATTATTTCTATTGTTTTTCGAACTTTAAACCACCCCTCAGGGGTGGTACTACAATTTGAGACTATTTTTAGCGGGAATCCTACGACTGCACGGACTAAGTTTCCAAAAAATGACATTTGCTTACAAAATTTTTATGAGGTTTTTCTTTATTTCTAAAGTTAATTTGAATTTATATGAGATAAAACTCACTGAGAAATGCTTACTATCATATTGCACATTAGGGTGAACCAAATCTCTGCAGTTATTTGACCTGTGAGTATTAAAAAAATACACTTAAACCGGTCGGTATCAAGTCCATAGACTTGATACTTAAACCCGGTCTACAATCTACAGTCTCCTGGTTTCAGTTTAAATATTAGTAAATTTATCCCCACTTTTAAAAACAACAATTGGCTCTTATGGGAGGTCACAAGTTTTTTTATGATATTTTCAAAATGGCACTACAGATTTCCGCGAAAATTCAGTGAAATATTCTCAGACACCATCCTGATATTCCACCAGAGTTTTGTAAGGAAGCAACATGATTAAAAGGTTAAAATCTCCAAGATTTAACATTCCTTATTTTGAATTCAAATTACCCGCCATGTACCACATGAAAACTGTTATATTTGACATGTATTTGACTTTGTCATCTGTGATTGTCACATTTGCTTCTGCTTTAAACTTAATTTTTGTGTGAGCTAGTGAAGCGGCTCTGAAAAATTAAGGATTACATTAGATTTAAAAAAAATGTTCTAAAAGAATATAGTGAAAACAATCTCAAAACCGGCTTCATTTAAAAAAAAATGAACCGTCATTCCAATTTCAATGTTTTAAAGACAATCAGCTGTGTCGTAACGTGACCATCAACAAAAAATCAACTCCGTATGTGACGTCAAGAAAGTGGAGGATCGTAGCCCGTCCGTTTTGATAGCCCTGTATGTTCCGTTAAATTAATTCACACAAACGAGGATACAAAAACAAGACATGGAACCGCCAAATTTAAAAATAGTCCCGGAAAATTGACTAAACTAGAAACTCTAAGTGTGTGACATGTCTTCTTAAAGATATGTCATACATACAGTTTCTTTACACTAAACTAACTTTTTCTCAAAAATTTTTATTCAGATGAAAGTAGCATAATTATGTTTAAAAGCGAGCAAGTTCCTTTATACCAAATACTTTACCCTTAGCTCCTTGTTAGAGCTTAGAGCATATAATAATGTACTTAGTACCTAATTTAGTTACCATCATATACAGGCAAATGGAAGCTTTGGACGTTTGTTAACGTGATTGAAAGGCCTGGAATGTGAAAAAATTTTAACGTCATCACCTGTATACCTATTTGATAAAATACTTATAATATAGTCCTTGCCCAAGGACTGTAGAGGGTAGGTTGCCTGGTAACTCTATGGTCGAAGCGGCGCCGGCGTGAGAGGTGAGAGTGCGTCATTTAGAGTGCCACTACTTGATGAGAGCGCTTTGTTTACATGTGTTTTTAATTATTTTTAATCTTCCATGGTTCATTTTTTACATTTGTATTGTTTTTTCGGACTAAATTTATTTAAAAACTATAATATTTGTTCTTGTTTACTTATACTTTCTACTTTTAGTTAATTTAACGGACTTAGGAAGCTAAAAGCTTTGTAAGATATTGTGCCTTTGTTATATTTGATATAAGGTAAATTTATTATTTGAGTTTTTATTTATTTTATTAATATTGTTATTACAGACACTTTACACAAAATAACAAAATATTTTTACATTTAAATTAATAAAGAAACACGGGAAACTTGGAAGACATCCTACTATATTAAATGCGTTTTATTTAAACTGGCACTCCGGATGACGTCATTCAACAACTCGGTCTGATTGGTCACAAAGTTACCAAGTAACCTATCCTCTATAGACCTTGGTCCTCGCCATACGCAGTTACACTTTTGTGACGTTTCCAACTTCCTTATTTATCATATGCATATACTGAAAGCAACAAAAAAATCTGAAAAATGGCATGTCTTTGAGTTGCCTTTATCTGTTCGTTTTTTTGTCAAACTACAGCATCTTTTTACCCAAAGACAATGACAATGTTACCTTTATGGCAAATTCTTTTGGGAAAAATGTGCAGCACTGGTGCGCCACTAGTGCAGTTTTCGTATTCTTTTGGGAAAACTAGTGCAATTTTTTGTATTCTTTTGACCAACTGACAAGCCCTGTGTTGCACTCAGTGTACACTTTTTGGCACGGGCTCTCCAAGCTCGTGTTGCACTAGTGTACTTTTGAAACTGCACTGGGGCAATTTTTTGACAGCACCAAAACAGTGTCAGTGGACCACGAGTGGCCCACTAACTTTCTCAAAAGAATTCGCTATTAGTTTTATACCAATATGACATATTTACTTTTTAATTATATTTTTGGTTAGGAAACATGTTTATTTCATGTCAAAGTCGCAAAAGTGTAACTGCGTATGGCAAGGACTATATCTATCATAACAAAAACATTTCATGTAAAAAAAGCCAAGTATGCGAAAATGGTATTTTGTAAAAAGAATTGAGATAAAAGTAAAGCTAAGATCTCCAATACAAATTTTAAAATGAAAGGTTCTTACTAGTTTGGCAATGTTTTTTTTATACGACTGTCTTGTAAAAGGGGGTTTTGCGCACGGAGAACACGATCTGAAAATGGCATTTTGCGTACGCTGTGCGCAAAACGTTTTGCACACGCTTATGTCATTTTTGCGCACGCCTATGTCATTTCTGCATACGGGTCTCCCGTCATTGTGATTTTTGTTGTGACCCATCAGTATAAGTTGGCTTAGTTCCGTAGCAACCGTCACTGCTCGTATGTTTTGTTGATTAGATACGTCAAAAAATTGTTGAATTTTTAAAGTTTTGTTGTAAAAATGTCGGAAATAAAAACAAGTTAATAAAATTTGATTTTTCTTTTTTTATTAGCAGTCGTATAAAAAATATTGTAAAAAACTCGTTTGAAAACCTCTTTGCACACACCAAACAGTCTCGATCGTGTGCAAAGAGTCGTTTTGTTGTTACTACACCACAGGTGCCTCATTTTTGCACTTTTTTGCTTCTGCTTATTTTAAACAAACTGTAAAATGTCGTATGACAGATCACTTATATAAATAATTAAATTTATTTTAACTACCTGAGCAATATTTTCCATGCTGATAATTTTTTGCTTTTGGTTTTTTTACCCATTTTTTCCCAAAATTTGATATTTTCAAGTTGGTTGTTTTTCTGTTATTTATTGCTGCTTGTCTAAGTTAGGATTGGATGTCTAGTTTGTCTAGAAGTATTTTAATAGCAGTTGATAAAAAATAAAGTATGATCTGTTAATTTTATTCTGTAAATAAATTAATTAACAACCTTACAACAAAAATTTCATCAATTTTCTAGTGAGGTAGACAGAGAGTTCCATATTACTCCTTCTGTCCAATAAATACTCACTTTAAGGTACCTATCAATGCATTAAGATTGAAGGTCTTGCTTCTTGGTAGGCTTTCCTTTATCCGTAAGAACATTATGTTGATGTTGGTGAACATGAATACATAGACTTAATCGCTTCGACGTTAGTTAGGGTAATCCGCTAAGTGCTTAATATAGTCTGTTTGGTTTATCAAATTAATGTGTGGTTTAGATAAAACTTTTGTATACAACTCCGCCATGTACGCAAGAAAAGCATTATAGTCGTCGCACCAGTTTCCGTCACATAAAAACTCAAGCTCGGTTTTGAGAGGGGGGGCTAACGTGGTAAATGCCCCCCCTAGAAAAAAATATATGGACGTCTAGTTAATAAATATCGGGCTAACTGCATAATTACCCCCCTCCCAAAAAAAGAAATATTACATAAATAGTGCTTCCGTCGACCACTACCCCCCCCCCCTAGATTTTGGTCCAGATCCGCGTTTGTAAAAACATACCATACATACCAATCGGCACTGAGCTCTGCAAATCATCTTAGTTGTTTATATAGTTAAAGAAACGCGTGGTATAAATGCGGCTTAAATTTTCTACTAAACGAAAAGGTGTTTTTGAAAAGGAATTGATGAAAATGTTCAAAGATTTTTTTTTCTGTTCAGCATTAAAACCATTTTACTTTACATTTATACAAAAAACGGCTACTCTTCTTGTTAGCTATGATTTTGAAGTCATTCAACTGCAGATTTTTGCCGAATATGTTTACTTTCAAAAACCTTTCTGTTTCATTCTACACATTATTTATCTAAAACATCCAAACACGATTATGCAGTAAAAAACGTAACCGCAAAATCTCGACTCAAAACAATTTCGGTTTATGCTTCACACTCCATTAAACATCACTTCTAGCAAAAGCCGAGAAACAGTGGCGTATGTATTAAATTATTTAGATGGTTTCTTATGTTTCAATCAAACAGAAAACAAGCACAGTACAGTGTTATATATTTTTATCGGTTTCACAACGTTCTACGTCTTCCGATACCCAATCTCCACTCGTTTCTGCTTGCCCATAATTCATCATCTAGGCCTCTTATTCTTATTTTACTATCTATTCCTTCTCTCCAGCTTCTCCTTGGCCGTCCTCGTTTTCTTCGGCCAGTTGGTTTCCATTATAGTATTTGTTTAGGTAGTCTTTCATCATTCATTCTTTGTACATGTCCGTACCACACCAGTTGTTTGTTCTTATATCATCCACAAAAGTACGTTCACCCACTGTCATAATTTCTCTTATTCTTTGATTTGTAACTCTTTCTCTTTTTAATTTCCCTGCTGCTCTTCTCCAATAGTCCATCTCCGTAGCGGAAAGCATTTTTTTTGTTCTATCCTTGATTGGCCATACTTCTGAGCCGTATGTAATAATACTTTTTACAATGGTGTTATATATAAGCTTTTTGTTATGTTTTGATATACTTTGGTCCCAAATTATTTCATTTAATAAAGTGATTGCTTTTCTTCCTTGTACGTTTCGATCTTTTATAGCTTTGTCTAGTGTTTCGTCAGCTGTAATTTTTAGGCCTTAGTATGTATACTCATCACAGGACTGAATTCGCTGCCCGGTATTTAAGATTAGATCCTGTTTCATTCCATCGATACACATATACTCTATCTTATTGAGATTAACCTCTAGTCCCCACTTATTGTACTCTTCTATTAGTTTTCGTGTCATATATTCGAGGCCGTCATAATCCTGAGCCACTACTATCTGATCATCGGCGAAACATAAAGTATACAAGGTGGTTTCGTCCAACGGAATTCCCATGTTTTGGCATTTTCTCTTCCATACTTTAAGGACTTGTTCCAAGTATATCTTGAAGAGCGTAGGCGGATACAGCAACCTTGTTTAAGACCTTTATTTACTTGAAAGCCTTTGGTTAGTTTTGCTTTTATTTTAACTTTTGCCTCATTATTGCGGTATAACTCTTTGATGGCCTTAATTAGTTGTACGCTTATGTTTGTGTTTTCCAACGCTTTCCAAAGTAGATTTAGTGGTATACTATCATATGCTTTCTGCAAATCGACGTAAAGCAGATGCAGCTCTTGCCCGTATGCCATTTTCTTTTCAATAACTTGGGTTATACAAAAGAGATGATCTGAAGTCGATCTACCCGCCCTGAAACCGGCTTGTTCTTCTACCTCCATGTCTTTATATTCGCTCTCCATTATTTTACCATATATTCTGCTCAGCGTACTAGTCACACCTCTATAATTGTCACATATATCTTTCCTTCCTTTTTTGTGTATTGTGAATATATATGACGTTTTCCACTCAGTTGGTACTACAGTTCCATTTAAATATTTTTGGAAAAGATTCCGTAATCTCCAAAACAGTTCTTCAGTGCCATATTTAATAAGTTCGGCTGGGATGTTTCCGGGTCCGGCAGATTTACCGCTTTTTAAGGTTGTGCACACGTTTTTGACCTCAGAGATTGTGAGGGGTACTGAAGATCCCATCGTTCTTGTTATATTGTCTCTTGCGTCTTCCTTGAATTCTGCTCTATCTTCAGTTAAACATTTTTTTAAATGCTCATCCCATTCTTTGTCTGGTATTGGTGAAATGATATCTCTGCATGTTTCTTTACACACAGTACAGTTTTGCTCTTTGAAATTGCGACTGGTTGGCTAGCAAAGTACCCATGAATCTTTGGGGGTAAAGTTGGGCAACACAGCATTCTTTTTGCATGGGGTTCGCTGTGATATCCGCTCGGTGCCTTTAGTGGACGCAACGTTGGCAAGTTTTGCTCTAAATATAGTTTTTAGGTAAAAGGGCGCATTTTCAAATGGAGCCAGTATAATTTTTATACGGAATGTAAGAAAATATAGGGAAACGGTAAGACATACATTTTTGTGAAATGGATAAAAGTGATAGTGCTATTTCAATCTTAATCAGATTCTGTATCGAAATTAAAGCTATTTACAGAAGTTTTCAAAATATTAAGCAATAAATAGATAAGAATTGGTAGTAAGTACTTTACATAGTATAGAGTAATTTATTAACTCACACATATACTATACTATAGAAGTGTGAGATATGGTGATCCTAATTTTTTCGAGAAAAAAGAAGTTGCTCCGATTTCAAAATTTTTTATATATCTTTGCGTTTCAGATGATTTTGAAACATTTTTGTTGCGCCGTCTGTCTGTCTACCTGTCTGTCTGTATGTCTGTCTGTCTGTCTGTCTGTCTGTCTGTCTGTCAGTCTGTCTGTCTGTCTGTCTGTCTGGATGTCTGTAACGACCAACGCGCATAACTCAAAAACCGCTTGGCCGATTTTACCGAAATTTGGGACCTAGGCTGAATTTTGAGCCGAGATGGTCCCATTTAAAAATGAACAAAATCCACGAAACACAAACCAAATAAAAGGGTGGGGGTAGATTTCAAAAATTAGAGTTTATGGGAAAATATGGCGTGTGTGATATCAAACGAAAGGTAATTGAGTCTGGAGTGAAACAAAATACATTTTAATTTATTTAAAAAAAAGGGTGAGGGTATATTTAAAAAATTAGAGTGTAAGTGAAAATATGGCGTGTGTAATATCAAACGACAGGTAATTGAGTCCGGAGTTTAACAAAATACATTTTAGTTTTTGTTTTTTTTAAGGGTAGGGGTAGATTTCAAAAATTGGAGTTTAAGTCAAAACATGGCTTGTGTGGTATCAAACAAAAGGTAATTTAGTCTCGAGTTGAATAAAATAGATTTTAGTTTTTAGTTATATTAGCTCACACGTACACTATAACTATAGTATCTAGTGTGAGCTTAGGGGTCCATATATTGGCAGAGTATTTTTAAAAGCGTTTATTTCACGCTATTAGTTTATGCTTCACCCTGTATACTTTGCTCATAAATATTAATGCTCTTGGAATTTATAATTTGATTGATTAATACAAACATATACAATGTAGGTCTTAAACTATTTAAATTGTGATCCTAACTTTGCCGGATTTTATTTTGAAAACTCTGTATACAGAGTGTCCCACACCACCCCTCCACCCCTTTTAAAACCTAGGGTATGGTTTTTTTATGGATTTTCTCAATGATCTAAAAAATACTCTGCCAATATATGGGCCCCTAAGCTCACACTAGGTACTATAGTTATAGTGTACGTGTGAGCTAATATAACTAAAAACTGAAATATATTTTATTCAACTCCAGACTAAATTACCTTTTGTTTGATACCACACAAGCCATGTTTTGACTTAAACCCAAATTTTTGAAATCTACAAAAAAAACAAAAACTAAAATGTATTTGTTAAACTCCGGACTCAATTACCTTTCGTTTGATATCACACACGCCATATTTTCACTTAAACTCTAATTTTTAAAATATACCCCCACCCTTTTTTTAAATAAATTAAAATGTATTTTGTTTAACTGCAGACTCAATTACCTTTCGTTTAATATCACACACGCCATATTTTCACATAAACTCTAATTTTTGAAATCTACCCCCACCCTTTTATTTGGTTTGTGTTTGGTGGATTTTGTTCATTTTTAAATGGGACCATCTCGACCCAAGACCCAGCCTAGGTACCAAATTTCATTAAAATCGGCCAAGCGGTTTTTGAGATATGCGCGTTGGTCGTTACAGACAGACATACAGACGTACAGACATACAGACACACAGACAGACAGACAGACAGACAGACAGACATACAGATAGACAGACAGACAGACAGACAGACAGACGGCGCAACAAAAAAGTTTCAAAATCATCTGAAATGTAAAGATATATAAAAATTTTTGAAATCGGAGCAACTTTTTTTTTCTCGAAAAAATTAGGATCACCATAGCTCACACTACTATAGTATAGTATATGTGTGAGCTAATAATTGAAGCCATATCGAGTATGCTCGTTCAATTAGTGGTATTTTCAAATTCCGGCGCCGACCGGAATTGGCCTTTTCAGGCCTAAAGTCCGTTTTTTGAATAGGTATGGGCATAATTTTGCAACGGATTTGGATTCTAGGCAAGAAAATACGTACCTTTTATTTGAAACATTCTTTTCTTAAACGTCATTATTTTTTTAAATATATGCCCATCCCTATTTGAAAAAGGGACACCAGGCCTAAATAGGCCACTTCCGGTTAACTCCGAAAGTTAAAAACATATACCACCAATCAAAAGAGTGTGCTCGAGTAATTTTTTTGATCACAATAAAAAATTTTCCCCTAGGTTTTAAAAGGTGTGGTCTGGGACATCCTCTATACACACAAACCAAGAAAATTTTAAAAATAGGAAATTATACACTTTTAGCTTATAGCTTTTGTAAAAATGTTTAAACTTATAAGATTTTGCAATTAAAATAATTTTGTTCGGACAAATAACGATTTGTAAACATCAATCAAATCAATCAAAATAATTAAACAAAATAAAAGATAAAAAACTTTACTAAATAAAAATCTACAAGAAAGATCCTTAAAGCTTTCTTATAATATATCCCCTAACTGAAATTTTTTCTCGATAAAACAAAACTTTTAGGAAATTCTGGATAGTGTCTGTTTCTCGCATTTACCCCTGAATACGCCCCTGCTACTAACGCATTAAGGTATAAAAATTTTCGGAAAACTAATGTTGCAGTTAGTCGTTGTGCTGGAGGAAAGGTAACAATACGGAAAATACAATGGACGAAATTCTGGAAAGTGTTCTTACAGCTAAAAGGTATAATCTACATTTGTTTAGCTTTTCTAAAGCAACCAACTACGATCTTTTAATTTAAATATTATTCCTGACCGTTGAAATTGTAAATTATTTAATAATTTACCGATTCCCAGGATTTTTTAAATCATTTCCAGCACGATCTACAAAAAATACTTTATTTTTTATAAACGTGGAATTTCGTACCCGTGCATTTAAAAATCAAACAAGTTTCGTGGCTAATCGGGCAAAAAGGAGTTTTTGTTTCCCTCATATTTTTCCGTGGGTAGCCTGAAAGCTTAACCTCAAGGGGGTCCAAGATCTAATGGACACCCAATAAGTATTGAGAGTTAACTGTTTCGTCCTTATGGGACTCCTTAGAACACTGCTGGTCAATGTGACAAATCTTGCGAAGTTAATTAGACGGTTTTGTCTCTAATTAAATGTAAATAGTGAGAAAACTATTGCAAGAAGCGCCATCTACCGAGATACGAGAGAAACAAAAAACAAAAGCAGGCGAAACACTGGTATACAGTATCGATCAATGAAAAAATAGAATGCAAATAAAAGAAAACAACTATAGTCCGTGACCTACGAGGAGCGGATAGTTCACAACTTGCATTCCATTTGCTATTGGTTGACATAGTCAGGCGGGATTTTTAAAATTAAAACTCTCCTGTCCTCGTTTTGGGAGGTTGAAATCGGTGTTAAACCAAACTGAAACAAAACCTAACCGTGGTCAATTGATGGGAAACGTATCCTAACCGGGGCGTGTCAGGACAGGTTAGGACACGTTGTCGAATAATTTATCAGGGTTAGGTTAACACCGATTTCGACAGGTAAAACAGGAGAGGGAAGCTAATTTAAAAGAATATAATATGTTTTTAAAAAACAATTTAAAAAAAACTCATCGGTATATGCATAGATTTAGTTAAATTCAATAGGTATGTACTGCACAAACCACTACACTCTTTAATCACTTACAACTAGTATATATTCGTATTTTACGCCGAAAGCTGTAAACATAATGTTTGTTAAATGCTTGACTGGTGGCACCATCTCTTAATATAATATAATAATAATCTTAAACGGCAACGTTCAACATCAAAAAGTCAGCTGACTATTTCGACCAATAGCAAACGGAATGCAAGTTGTGAACTAGCCGCTCATGACCTACGACAGCTCTTTGTCTTTCAGACCACTATTTTTTATTTTTTATCTCTCTACAAAACTTAAATTTTTTTCTATGTTTTCTTTGCTTTGTCAAATGATTTTCCAGTCAATAATTCGTTTCCTTTTCTATAGTAATTTTAGGGCAAGAGCAACTCATCAAAATATTACGTTTCAAAGAACTCTCGAGAAACACAACACCATTAACACTCAAGTTTTTTGAACAAAACAAAAGCGAATGTGCAAATATCTATACTGGATTCTGATAAAAGTAGAAACTTTTTTGCGGGACTGCTGGCTAATTTTAAGGAGTGACGTTTAGAATGTCGAAATACATTCAATCGAAAATCAAAATCTCGAACTCTTTATATCGAAAATCAAAATCTCGAATATTCAAAATGTCGAATAATTAAAACATAGATAATCAAAATGTCGAAAATCAAAATCTCGAAAAATCAAAATGTAGAAAATAATAATATCGAAAGTTAAAATATCGAAAATTAAAATGTCGAAATAAAAAATGTCGAATAGTTAAATTATCGAAAAATTAAAATATCGAAAACACAATATATCGAAAATACAAAATATCGAAAATACAAAATATCGAAACAACAAAATATCGAAACAACAAAATATCGAAAATACAAAATATCGAAAACACAAAATATCGAATAACAAAATATCGAAAATACAATATATCGAAACAACAAAATATCGAAAATCAACAGAAAATTTCGGAACCTTCACCTAACCTGACCCTGACCTAATCAAACGTAACCGCGAAAGCGCCTAAAGAGTTTACACTTCAAAAAGGCAGCTAGCAAAAAATCCCAAATGTTTCTTTTTTGGTAGCAATTAATCTTGAATTATTTTATATTCAACGTAATAAACAATTTTTTACGTACTTATTACATTCGTATCCCGCGTAGCAATAGAGAAGGTATTATATTCGACGAAAAATTTTTGTTTGACATAACGCCGAAAATGTGTTATTTGGGTGTATTTTGACCTATCCTAGCAATATCGTCGTGATGTCTGTGTGTGTGTGTGTGTGTGTGTGTGTATACCATTACTTCTGTCCATTACACGATAGCTCCTAAACCGCCAAACCGATTTTCATAAAATGTTCAGGTAAAAAAGTTTGGCCATTTTGGGATTCCCTACCGTAAAATTCGCTAAATGACGTTTTTCCAAATCTTAATTCAGGGTGTGGTTTTTTCGCATCTCTATGGCCCCACCATACTGCAACTCGTGCTTTTGTTGATAAACTGTATAGTTTTAAAAATATGAATTTTCAACGTTTGGCCATTTTGGTCTTATGGTATTCCTTACCCTAAAATTCGCTAAATTACGTTTTTCCGAATCTTAACTCAGTGTGTGGTTTTTTCGCATCTTTATGGCCTTACCATACTGCCACTCGGTGCTTTTGTTGGTAGACTGTATAGTTTTAAAAATATGAATTATTAAAGTTTGGCTATTTTGGTCTCATGGGATTCCCTACCCTAAAATTCGCTAAATTACGTTTTTCAGAATCTTAACTCCGGGTGTGGTTTTTTCGCAACTCTATGGCCCCACCATACTGCAACTCGGTGCTTTTGTTGATAAACTGTATAGTTTTAAAAATATGAATTTTCAAAGTTTGGCCATTTTGGTCTTATGGGATTGCCTACCCTAAAATTCGCTAAATTACGTTTTTCAGAATCTTAACTCAGGATGTGGCTTTTTCGCATCTCTATGGCCCCACCATACTGCAACTCGGTGCTTTTGTTGATAAATTGTAGTTTTAAAAATATGAAATTTCAAAATTTGGCCATTTTGGTCTTATGGGATTGCCTACCCTAAAATTCGCTAAATTACGTTTTTCAGAATCTTAACTCAGTGTGTGGTTTTTTTCGCATCTCTATGGCCCCACCATACTGCAACTCGGTGCTTTTGTTGATAAATTGTATAGTTTTAAAAATATGAAATTTCAAAGTTTGGCCATTTTGGTCTTATGGGATTCCCTACCCTAAAATTCGCTAAATTACGTTTTTCAGAATCTTAACTCAGGGTGTGGTTTTTTCGCATCTCTATGGCCCCACCATACTGCAACTCGGTGCTTTTGTTGATAAACTGTATAGTTTTAAAAATATGAATTTTTAAACTTTGGCCATTTTGGTCTTATGGGATTGCCTACCCTAAAATTCGCTAAATTACGTTTTTCAGAATCTTAACTCAGGATGTGGTTTTTTCGCATCTCTATGGCCCCACCATACTGCAACTCGGTGCTTTTGTTGATAAACTGTATGGTTTTAAAAATATAAATTTTCAAAATTTGGCCATTTTGGTCTTATGGGATTGCCTACCCTAAAATTCGCTCAATTACGTTTTTCAGAATCTTAACTCATGGTGTGGTGTTTTCGCATCTCTATGGCCCCACCATACTGCAACTTGGTGCTTTTGTTGATAAACTGTATAGTTTTAAAAATATGAATTTTCAAAGTTTGGCCATTTTGGTCTTATTGGATTCCCTACCCTAAAATTCGCTAAATGACGTTTTTCCGAATCTTAACTCATAGTGTTGTTTTCTTGCATCTCTATGGCCCCACCATACTGCAACTCGGTGCTTTTGTTGATAAACTGTATAGTTTTAAAAATATGAATTTTCAAAATTTGGCCATTTTGGTCTTATGGGATTGCCTACCCTAAAATTCGCTAAATTACGTTTTTCCGAATCTTAACTCAGGGTGTAGTTTTTTCAATCAATCAATCAACGAGTTTAAAGGACTCTAAAAGTTATACCGTCAGCTGAATTTATTAAGTTTTCATGAGGTTGCACCTACCTCAAAGTTCGAATACAGAAAAGCCCAAAATATAAATACCTAATGTAATCGAAATAAAAATTAAAAATGTGATTAAGATCTTTTGAATTGTATTTAGCCGAAAATAATAAAACGGCATGGGCAAAAGTTACGTATAACAGAATATGGATAAATTTAATGCTGGAAAATAAAGTTTTCAGGAGGAAAAAGAGAAACAAAACAATAAAGCCTTTTCTAGTATGCTCCAAGCATATTTGTAAATAAACTTGCATAAAAAAATAGCTTATGACCTTTACATAAAAATTACTCAGTCTATTTATACCCGTAGAACTAGGGTTCTTCGAAAGTTTTAAAAACTAAAGTTCTGATCTGACGGCACGGCAGTGCCTCGCCAAGTTTACGCTGCCGTACCATCTTTTGTTGAAACATTTCAGCCCATATTTGACCTATCTAAAACTCTACTTCGGAATAAGCTTCGAATCTCAAACTTTGCACAGTCATAGACCTTCATAGAGTTAACAACCCCTCTAAATTTCATGGAGTTCCATAAAATAGTAAAGTAGTTACGAAATTTTTAAAAACGTCGAAATTGCCACTCACTCACTCACTCATGTATAGATCATCAAAATTCTACTGTACTTCCAGACATGCTACAAAGCTGAAATTTGGCAGACTGGTAGAAATTATGACCAAACCACTAAAAAAAATCAAAAAACCGCAAAATTCTGATTTACTCCCCTCCCCTATACATGTAAAGTTATGTAAAAGTAACATTGCTCATTTCCAGACATGCTAGAGAGCTGAGCTTTGAAAAGCCGATATTAACTATGATAAAGCTATGAAAGAAAAATAAAAAAAACCCAAAATTTTCATTTACTCTCCTCCTCTATAAATGTTAAGTTATGTAAAAATAATATTACCCACTTCCAGAAACGCTAGAGAGCTGAGCATTGGAAGACTGATAGGAACTATGATAAAACTATAGGAAAAAATTTAAAAACATGAAAATTTTAGTTTGCTTCCCTCCCCTATTCATGTAAAGTTATGTAAAAGTAACATTGTCCACTTTCAGAAACGCTAGAAAGCTGAGCTTTGGAAGGATGATAGGAACTATGAAAAGACCATGGGATAAAATTAAAAACCCTCAAAATTTTAAGTAAGGCATTGCAAAAGTATTGAACAATATTCCGCATATTTTACTACTTTAAAAATTAAATATTATCCAATTCCTTTATAAAAAAGTGAAATCATAACAAAAACATTTCATGTAAAAAAAAGCCAAGTACGCGAAAATTGCATTCCGTAAAAAATACTCTGCCAATATATGGGCCCCTACGCTCACACTAGGTACTATAGTTATTTTGTACGTGTGAGCTAATATAACTAAAAACTGAAATACATTTTATTCAACTCCAGACTAAATTACCTTTTGTTTGATAACACACAAGCCATGTTTTGACTTAAACTCAAATTTTTGAAATCTACCCCCACCCTTAAAGAAAACAAAAACTAAAATGTATTTTGATAAACTCCGGACTCAATTACCTTTCGTTTGATATCACACACGCTATATTTTCACTTAAACTCTAATTTTTAAAATATACCCCCACCCTTTTTTTTAAATAAATTAAAATGTATTTTGTTTAACTGCAGACTCAATTACCTTTTGTTTGATATCACACACGCCTATTTTCACATAAACTCTAATTTTTGAAATCTACCCCCACCCTTTTATTTGGTTTGTGTTCGGTGGATTTTGTTCATTTTTAAATGGGACCATCTCGACCCAAGACTCAGCCTAGGTACCAAATTTCATTAAAATCGGCCAAGAGGTTTTTGAGTTATGCGCGTTGGTCGTTACAGACAGACATACAGACAGACAGACAGACATACAGACAGACAGACAGACAGACAGACAGAGGGCGCAACAAAAAAGTTTCAAAATCATCTGAAACGCAAAGATATATCAAAATTTTTGAAATCGGAGCAACTTTTTTTTTCTCGAAAAAATTAGGATCACCATAGCTCACACTACTATAGTATAGTATATGTGTGAGCTAAAATTGAGATAAAAGTAAAGCCAAGTTCTCCAATACAAATTTTAAAATGAAAGGTTTACTAGTTTGGAAATGTTTTTCTAAACTTGGTTATTACGGTTGTAAATGACTCTTAGGCACAGTGCTAATTTGAACATAAAGAACTTTGGCTGTAATAGCAAAGTTTTTAAAAAAACATTTCCAAACTAGTAAAAACCTTTCATTTTGAAATTTGTATTGGAGAACTTGTCTTTACGTTTATCTCAATTCATTTTACGGAATGCCATTTTCGTGTACTTGGCTTTTTTTTACATGAAATGTTTTTGTTATGATTAAATTTAATATAATTTATTAAGTTGACGGCTAAGCAACGTTGATATTTTCGTTGCCTGTTGTAAAATGTCTTTCACAGTTACTGAATGTTCCTTTACATTTCAGGAACAAATTCCGATTTTTTTAGCTCACACATATACTATACTATAGTAGTGTGAGCTATGGTGATCCTAATTTTTTCGAGAAAAAAAAAGTTGCTCCGATTTCAAAATTTTTTATATATCTTTGCGTTTCAGAAGATTTTGAAACTTTTTTGTTGCGCCGTCTGTCTGTCTGTCTGTCTGTCTGTCTGTCTGTATGTCTGTCTGTATGTCTGTAACTACCAACGCGCATAACTCAAAAACCGCTTGGCCGATTTTAATGAAATTTGGTACCTAGGCTGGGTTTTGGGCCGAGATGGTCCCATTTAAAAATGAACAAAATCCACCGAACACAAACCAAATAAAAGGGTGGGGGTAGATTTAAAAAATTAGAGTTTAAGTGAAAATGTGGCGTGTGTGATATCAAACGAAAGGTAACTGAGTCTGGAGTTAAACAAAATACATTTTAATTTATTTTAAAAAAAGGGTGGGGGTATATTTCAAAAATTAGAGTTTAAGTGAAAATATGGCGTGTGTGATATCAAACGAAAGGTAATTGAGTCCGGAGTTTAACAAAATACATTTTAGTTTTTGTTTTTTAAGGGTGGGGGTAGATTTCAAAAATTTGAGTTTAAGTCAAAACATGGCTTGTGTGGTATCAAACAAAAGGTAATTTAGTCTGGAGTTGAATAAAATATATTTTAGTTTTTAGTTATATTAGCTCACACGTACACTATAACTATAGTACCTAGTGTGAGCTTAGGGGCCCATATATTGGCAGAGTATTTCTTTGTGGGTTTCTAATTTAGGCGGTACTTCAAAATAAAATCGGCAACGTGACATACAAGAAACAAGTTTATAAATGATGGAGTTGTGATGAAAAAAAAAAGTTATAATTGTTTCTAAAAGTTTTATGGGTTTGGCTATAGGAAATAGATCGTAACAAAAAGTAGCTTAATCTTCAGCGGCGTAGCGTGCCTGAAGGGGCGGGGGGGGCCAACAGCTAAAAAGGGCGCCTCT
Organism: Aspidapion aeneum; assembly: GCA_963576565.1. Taxonomy (NCBI): domain Eukaryota; kingdom Metazoa; phylum Arthropoda; class Insecta; order Coleoptera; family Brentidae; genus Aspidapion; species Aspidapion aeneum. Next base: position 3,933,652 of record OY755040.1, read on the forward strand.
CAAAAATATTGCGACTAAAAAAAAAAAAACAAGGTCATCATGTCATTACTTTCCTTTAGCGCCCACTCAATTGGCCGTTGCCGGCCCGACTTAATAAAGCTGAGGGCGCTTCGGCCACCCATGGGGCGCCAGTAACCTCAAGGCGGGGGGGGCGACGAACCCCCCCCCCCCCCCCCGCGCCCCCCCCCCACGCTACGCCACTGTTAGTCTTGCTTAAGTGGCAGGGATAAAAAGTAAATAACTATTTTGATTGCTTTAGTGAAAACGGTAAGTTTATAATTGTTTCTAAAAGTTTCATGTTAACGAAAACAATAAATTGGTAAAAAAAAAAATTTATGTCACAAGCTTTTATAAAATGCACTAAAAATTAAAAAATTATTTTCTGACATTCTAATATTATATAAGATATCCGTATCAATTAAATATCACTATTTGCAAGAATTAATCTAGCAGAAAAATGCAGAGATACCAAACCCACTCAACCCGACCCAAGATACCCCAGCATTTCTCTGACATAGGTATGGTAGGTAAACATATCTTTGATGACCTGCTATGTTGAATATTCTTTAAGTGTTTAGATCACAAATTTAGATTAACTTATGCTTTCATTTGCGGCCATCACTTTTATTATTATGATAATATTAGAATGTCAGAAAATTATTTTTTAATTTTTAGTGCATTTTATAAAAGCTTGTGACTTAAAAAAATTTTTTTACCAATTTATTTTCTACTTTTTAGTCTCAGCTATCTACTCTATTAAATGAAAATATTTGTTTATTAACAGAACAGAAGAGTTTATTCTAGATTATAATGAAATCGCTGATCGTGAGTTGTTTGGAAACTCATTTTTCTATTGGGGGAAGGAGAGGGTGGGGGTAGAGGTAGAAATATATTTTTTGTTTGGGCTGTATTGCCATCGGACCTTTATGCATATACCAAATTTTATAAAAGTCATTTGAAGTGAAGTGTGTCAAAAACGCATTTTTCAGCGAAGGGGTGGGGGGTAGGGGTGGGATGACATTTTTTCATTATTGTTGTATTGTCATCGGACCACTATATGTATACCAAATTTCATCCAAATCGGATAATGGGAAGTGTGTCAAAAACGCATTTTTCTATAAATGGGGTGGGGGTAGGAGTGGTAGGATTTTTATTTTCAATGTTGTATTGTCATCGGACCACTATATGTATACCAAATTTCATCCAAATCGGATAATGGAAAGGGTGTCAAAAACGCATTTTCTATGGAAGGGGGTGGGGGTAGGGGTGGGAGGATATATTTTTTTAAATGTTATTGTCATCGGACCACTATGTGGATACCAAATTTTATCCAAATCGGATAACGGGAAGTGTGTCAAAAACACATTTTTCTATAGAAGGGGTGGGGGTAGGGGTGGCAGGATATTTTTTTCTTAATGTTGTATTGTCATGGGACCACTATGTGTGTACCAAATTTCATCCAAATCGGATAATGGGAAGTGTGTCAAAAACGCTTCACAAGATTTGATAGATAGTTAGATAGATAGTTAGATAGTTAGATAGTTAGATAGTTAGATGGTTAGATAGTTAGATAGTTAGATAGTTAGATAGTTAGATAGTTAGATAGTTAGATAGTTAAATAGTTAGATAGTTAGATAGTTAGATAGTTAGATAGTTAGACAGAACATCTGAAGCTAAATAAAAGCTTGTAATAATAAAAGCTTGTAAAAAATAAATAAATAGTAAGAAAATCTGCAAAATGTTCCTTCAGTGGAAAAGTAGCTTTAAAATTAAAAATAAATGGATCCATGATGGATCTGAGACCCTCCTAGCTAGCCTATTGGCACACTTCAAGTGAAGCCATGATATTATATCAGCATTGAAAACAGTTTTTTGTAAATATCCATATATAGCCAAGTTTTGAAAAACATTTCCAAACTAGTAAGAACCATTCATTTTGAAATTTGTATTGGAGAACGGCTTTACATTTATCTCAATTCTTTTTACGGAATATCACTTTCGCGTACTTGGCTTTTTTACATGAATTGTTTTTGTTATGATTTCACTCCTTTTTTAAAGGATTTGGAGAGTATTTAAGTTTTAAAGTAGTAAAATATGCGGAATATTAAACAATATTCCACATATTTTACAACTTTTGCAATGCCTTATTAATTTTTTTTTTTTTGATATTTTTCTAGGTTTTATCATAATTGCTATCAGCCTTCTAAAGCTCAGCTCTCTAGTGTTCCTGGAAGTAGGCAATGTTAATTTTACATAACTTTACATTTATAGGGGAGGAAAGTAAATTAAAATTTTGATGTTTTTAAAATTTTTCCTATAATTTTATCATAGATCCTATCAGTCTTCCAAAGCTCAGCTCTCTACCGTTTCTGGAAGTGGGCAATGTTACTTTTACATAACTTTACATTTATAGGGGAGAAGAGCAAATTAAAAGTTTGGAGTTTTTAAATTTCAGCCTTCCAAAGCTCAGCTCCCTAGCGTTTCTGGAAGTGGGCAATGTTACTTTTATATAAATTTACATTTATAGGGGAGAGAAGTAAATTAGAATTTTGGGGTGTCTTAATTTTTTTCTATAGTTTTATCATAGTTACTATCGGCCTTCTAAAGCTGAGCTCTCTAGCGTTTCTAAAAGTGGGCAGTTTCCATTTTACATAACTTTACATTTATAGGGGAGGGAAGTAAATTATAATTTTGGTGTTTTAAATTTTTTCCTTTAGTTTTATCATGGTGCCTTTTAGTCTTAAAAAGCTCAGCTCTCTAGCGTTTCTAGAAGTGGGCAAAGCTAATTTTACATAACTTTACATTTATAGGGGAGGGAAGTAAATTAGAATTTTGGGGTGTCTTAATTTTTTTCTATAGTTTTATCATAGTTACTATCGGCCTTCTAAAGCTGAGCTCTCTAGCGTTTCTGAAAGTGGGCAGTTTCCATTTTACATAACTTTACATTTATAGGGGAAGGAAGTAAATTATAATTTTGGTGTTTTAAATTTTTTCCTTTAGTTTTATCATAGTTCCTATCAGCTTGCCAAAGCTAGCATTTCTTTTACATAACTTGACATGTATAGGGGAGGGGAGTAAATTAGAATTTTGGGGTTTTTTGATTTTTTTCAGGGGTATGGTCATAATTTCTATCAGTCTGCAAATTTCAGCTTTGTAGCATGTCTGGAAGTACAGTAGAATTTTGATGATCTATACATGAGTGAGTGAGTGTTAAGTTGTTAACTCTGAATGAATATCTACGACTGTGCAATTGAGCTCATTCCGAAGTAGAGTTTTAGATAGGTCAAATATCGGCTGAAATGTTTCAAGAAAAGATGGTAAGGCGCGCGAACCTTGCGAGGCACTGCCGTGCCATCAGATGTCAGATCAATAATAATAAAGATAGCTATTCAAATTTATTGAAATTAAAAAAAAAATTGAGATGTTTTGTTTGGTCCAGTTTTTTTGCGTTTACGCCGCCGTATTTAAAAAGTAAATTAATTGTATTGTTTTGTACATTATAATTTAAAAGTAGGTTAGAGTAATAAAAAATTAAATTTTTTGATATTAAAGATTTAGACTAGACTATAGTTATGCATAGCTTAGTTTCAATATTATTTTGTTATTATAAATCTGTAGTAAATAAAAAGAAAAACATAACTTTTCGGCCAAAACTTCATTAAAAATAACTGCTTCTGTAAGTTTTAATAGTTAAAAAGTCTATAAATAGGTAACTCATAAAAAAACTTGGTTGGATGCTCAGCCTGCTTGAAAATCCTGCAGGCATTTTTAAATTAAATTTCAAAAGGATTCTAAAGTATACTGCAGAAACGAAGGATATTTCTATTAGGTGCGCGCCTTGCAAATTTTACAGTATGCATGGGTTCATACCTATATGATGATAGGTGGGTCAAATAAAATGGTTTTTACAAAGCAAAAGATGGAAGAGGTGCTGTGTGTGTATGATATATATTTATCGGTTTCACAACGTTCTACGTCTTCCGATACCCAATCTCCACTCGTTTCTGTTTGCCCATAATTCATCATCTAGGCCTCTTATTCTTATTTCACTGTCTATTCCTTCTCTCCAGCTTCTCCTTGGCCGTCCTCGTTTTCTTCGGCCAGTTGGTTTCCATTGTAGTATTTGTTTAGGTAGTCTTTCATCATTCATTCTTTGTACATGTGCGTACCACATCAGTTGTTTTGTTCTTATATCATCCACTAAAGTACGTTCACCCACTGTCATAATTTCTCTTATTCTTTGATTTGTAACTCTTTCTCTTTTTGATTTCCCTGCTGCTCTTCTCCAATAGTCCATCTCCGTAGCGGAAAGCATTTTTTCTGTTCTATCCTTGATTGGCCAAACTTCTGAGCCGTATGTAATAATCCTTTTTAAAATGGTGTTATACATAAGCTTTTTGTTATGTTTTGATATACTTTGGTCCCAAATTATTCCATTTAATAAAGTTATTGCTTTTCTTCCTTGCACGTTTCGATCTTTTATAGCTTGGTCTAGTGTTCCGTCAGCTGTAATTTTTAGACCTAAGTATTTATACTCATCACAGGACTGAATTCGCTGCCCGGTATTTAAGATTAGATCCTGTTTCATTCCACCGATACACATATACTCTGTCTTATTCAGATTAACCTCTAGTCCCCACTTATTGTACTCTTCTATTAGTTTTCGTGTCATATATTCGAGGTCGTCATAATCCTGAGCCACTGCTATCTGATCATTGGCGAAACATAAACTATGCAAGGTGGTTTCGTCCAACGGAATTCCCATGTTTTGGCATTTTCTCTACAATACTTGTTCCAAGTATATCTTGAAGAGCGTAGGCGAGATACAGCAACCTTGTTTAACACCTTTATCTACTTTAAAGTCTTTGATTAGTCAAACAAGTTTCATGGCTAACCGGGCAAAAAGGAGTTTTTTGTTTCCCTTATATTTTTCCGTGGGTAGCTTGAAAGCTTAACCTCACGGGGGTCCAAGATCTAATGGACACCTAATAAGTGTTGACAGTTAACCGTTTCGTCCTTATGGGACTCCTCAGAACACTGCTGGTCAAGTGACAAATCTTGCGAAGTTAATCAGACGGTTTTGTCTCTAATTAAACGTAATTAGTGAGCGAACTATAGCAAGAGGCGCCATCTACCGAGATACGAGAGAAACAAAAAACCGAAAGCAGCGAAACACTGCTATACAATGTCGATCAATGAAAAGATCGAATGCAAATAAAAGAAAACACAACTATAGTCCGTGACCTACGACAGCTCTTTGTCTTTTCAGGCCGGATCAACGCATTTTGCATTTTTACCCGTCATCAAGACAGTGAACGTCAATCAACGGAATTTTTAAGCCAAACAATACTAACAAACGTGAAATTTCATACCCGTGAATTTAAAAATCAAACAAGTTTCATGGCTAACCGGGCAAAAAGGAGTTTTTTGTTTCCCTTATATTTTTCCGTGGGTAGCTTGAAAGCTTAACCTCACGGGGGTCCAAGATCTAATGGACACCTAATAAGTGTTGACAGTTAATAAGGACGAAACGGTTAACTGTCAACACTTATTAGGTGTACATTAGATCTTGGACCCCCGTGAGGTTAAGCTTTCAAGCTACCCACGGAAAAATATAAGGGAAACAAAAAACTCCTTTTTGCCCGGTTAGCCATGAAACTTGTTTGATTTTTAAATTCACGGGTATGAAATTTTACGTTTGTGTTTGATTAGTTTTGCTTTTATTTTAAGTTTAGCCTTACTATTGCGGTATAACTCTTTGATGGCCTTAATTAGTTGTACGCTTATGTTTGTGTTTTCCAACGCTTTCCAAATTAGATTTAGTGGTATACTATTATATGCCTTCTGCAAATCGACTTAAAGCAGATGCAGCTCTTGTCCGTATGCCATTTTCTTTTCAATAACTTCGATTATAGAAAAGAGATGATCAGAATCGATCTACCCGCCCTGAAACCGGCTTGTTCTTCTACCTCTATGTCTTTATATTCGCTTTCCACTTTATTTCGTATTATTTTACCGTATCTTCTGCTTAGCGTACTAGTCACAGATATACCTCTATAATTGTCACATATATCTATCCGTCCTTTTTTGTGTATTGTGGATATATATGACGTTTTCCACTCAGTTGGTACCAACTGAGTGTGTCTATAATAAAAATCAAAAAGAAAATTTATACTTCACACAAAAGTGTGTGTGCTTAACTCGCGAATGTCAGAGAAAGAAGGAATAGTTTGTTTTGATTAGTTTTACTCAAGGTAGCATCTTCAGTCGTACTTTTCTGTGTGTTTCACGTCATCAGCGGAGAACAGGATACCCAGGTATGATATTCATATATAGAAGTTGATTTTGGTTTAAATAGGCTAACCTAGATGAAACAAACAGAAACGTACGACCGAAGATGCTACCTTAAGAAAGTCGAACATTAACCAAAATCTTCTCTTCGTTCTTCTTCTGACACTCACGAGTTAAGTACACACACCTTTGTGTGAAGTATAAATTTTATTTTTAAAAATGTTTTTTGTTAGATCCAATCCAAGTAACGTTCACAAAAGCAAATTACATTTTATCAAAAATCAAAATCCTGAATAAACAAATGTCGGACAATTGAAAAATGGAGAATTAAAATATTAAAAATCAAAATCTCAATCGAATCAAAAATTTGAAAACGTTAATATCGAAAACAAAAATAAACTTAAACTACAAAATATTTTATAAACCTTAATAATCAACATAAAACCAACAGAACCAACCAACTAACCTAATCAACCGACCTAACAATCTAAACTAGTCAACCGAGCTAAGCTAGTTTCTCTCGTAACTCGGTAGATGGCGCTTTTTGCGAGAGTTTTCTTATTATTTACATAGGATTAGAAACAAAACCATCTAATTATTCTGAGGTGTCCCATAAGGCATGGGCGCACCCAGGGGGGGCCCCGGGGCCCGGCCCCCCCCCCCAAGCCTTAGATTTTTTACATATTTTCTACATATTTCATTAGAAAACAGGAAAAATAGCTTCAAATTTGACATAATGAGGACTCGGCCTCCCCCAAGCAGCGGCGTAGTTCGTCGCGTACTCGCGAAAAACAAGAAGAATTTTTTTTTTGGTCGCAAGATTTTTGAGGGGCGTCCTTTTGAGCTGTCGGACCGCTCCAACACACGATTACCTTTTTTTTTTTGTTGCACTATTTTTGCGAGACGCCCGTCTATCGGCCCCTGAGAGGTCTCGGGAACCGAACCGAACCGAACCGAACCGAATGAACCCCAAGACACATTCCTGGGTGCGCCACTGCATACGGACGAAACAGTTAACTGTCAACACTTATCAGGTGTCCATTAGATCTTGGACCCCCGTGAGATTAAGCTTTCAAGCTACCCACGGAAAAATATGAGAGAAACAAAAAGTATTTTTTACCCAACCTCGAAACTTGTTTGATTTTTTAAATTCACGGGTACTAAATTTCAGGTTTGATAAAAATTATTTGTTTTCACAAAAGTAATACTTTTAGTTAAAAAAGAGAAATGTAATCTAAAAATTAAAACGTCATATTTTACTGCCCCGAATAAAAAACCATTCCTAAAACTTAGCACCCGGTGTGAGTGAGATCTTTAAAGAATTATGTTACATTTTCTTAAAAAATGTTTTTAATTTACCCAGGTAAAGCCAACACCGTATACAACTGGCTATTAAGTTATTTAAAAGATTGGCTACTATAAATAAAGCTCTTTAAGTTTCTCCCTTAAAAAACTTTTCAAAGCTGTTCGAGTTTCAGTCCTCGTAATCCATTAGGCAAACCACACCTTACCTTTTTGAAATGCTTTTTTTTTTCGAATAACGCACTCCAGTTATATAAACTTTTTCCATCAATATCTCATAAAGGGAAAGTCAATTCTCAATTTCTCTATGATTTTTTATCCATTTTTTCCATTCACGTCAGAGAACTTTAGTCGCAAGGCTTTAGAAAACCTCAGCACAGATAACACAACTTATGATTTAGCTTGGGTGAAAACTAAGAACCATATAATTATCACTGGTCATGCAAAAAAAAATTACCTACTAACCAGTTAAATTAAACTAAACTGAGTTTCCTTTTAAAATTCCATCGCAGACGGGACACAGTATTTTAAAAAAATGTAAAATAGCTTTCATTTTTCGTGCATTTGTGAAAATCCTCGCTTATTGGATAGCACAATAGTTATTTTTGACTGGTATACAGAGGTATTCAAGCTACCAGAAGAAGCCAGTTTGGGCAAAACAGGTCCAAATTTCAAACTCTCCTTGTCAAGGGGCAACAAAACTAGCTCAAAACAACAAAATCACAATAATGAATGATGATGTAGGTACCAGGACGTGTATTTACGTTTCCGTGCTCATTTCACGTCGGCGCGGTTTTGAAATAGACACGGAAATGTTACAATATATTTGGGTTCAAATACGTGTTGATTTAATGAGTTTTGATCTCGAAATGAGCACGGATCTGTAAGAGAACATCGCTCATTAAACTATTACAAAAGCGTATTCAACTGTCAGGTTAAAACGCTAACATAACGAATGCTAATCAATCAAATCTAACCGAACCGAATCAAAGCAAACTGAACCAATAATTTTTTTCAAAAAAAAAACTTTCCTGACTTCCTACCCGGGATCCTAGAGGATGTGAATCCGAACCGAAACAAACCAAATTAAACCAAACCGAACCGAACCAAAGCAAACTAAACCAACAATTAAAAAAAAACTTTCCTGACTTCTTTCCCGGGATCCTAGAAGGTGTGAATAGTGTTGTAGTTTAGTTTGGTTAGGTTAGGTTTGGTTTGGTTTAGTTAGGATCGGTGCGGTTCGGATTCACATCCTCTAGGATCCCGGGTAGGAACTCAGGAAAGTTTTTTTTTTGAAAAAAATTATTGGTTCAGTTTGCTTTGGTTCGGTTCGGTTAGATTTGATTGATTAGCTTTCGTTAGGTTAGGTTTTTGAAACTTTCTATTTTCATGTGGTTAGAAATCAAGTGAAAATCATTAAATCATTAAAATTTAAAAATAACAGAACAACATCTGTCGTCGTAGTTGCCGGTGTAAGTTAATGGAAGAGTGTTCTTCAAACTTCAAAGAATTTCCAATTCTTGAGTAATATTAGTACAAATACTTTTAAACTGCTACATAATTTTCATATTAACAAACATATAACCTCAAAATCAAACTAATAAACAACGTGAATCCAATTTAAGTTTTAAATATGCACTAATAAGTAAGCCCCTGCGCTGCGTAATTCAATACAAATCCGTGCCTTGTTCGAGCCTCGGCGCCTTAAAATCAACACGCACTTGTAACCAAATATGTTGCAACATTTCCGTGTCTATTTCAAAACAGCGCTGCCGTGAAATCAGTACGGAAACGTAAATACGCTACCAGGACATCACGGCATAAGAAGGAAATAAGAAAGTAAACAGTCCGCAAAGAAAGGAGTGGCAACAAACTATTTTGCAAAGCCACTGCATAAAAGAACTGAATGCATGGAAAGTTGGTGTCTTTCTGAAAACAATCTTAGGGAAAAACAATCAAAATGGTTAATAACCATATCAGCAAAGAAGACTAAACAGCTATTATAAATCAACAGGACCGACTTAAGCTTGGTAGTCGGACTGCTTACATTATACTGTGCAGTGAAATATTACAACTATCAAAACGGAAAATGTTTAAGACAAAACGTTAGCATTAACTAAATTGGAAACATGGCTAGAGAAATCGCCAAGTTTTTGTTGCTATAGAATCCAGAAAGTTTCACGGGATATTTTTGGTCAATTCTAGCTATGTTGATGACTCTCTGAGAAATAAAATGGTCTTTAGTATCTTCTGCTCATCTGTCGTCACACAAGCATTGTCCATTAGAAACAGAACACTCCCTCGCCTTCGGCTCGGTCCACCAAACTGTCTCAATCTTGTTCAAAGAGTCGTTTTCAAACCTTGTTGTTTAAATAACTATTATATCAGTCATTTAAGAAGAGCAGCAGGGAAATCAAAAAAAGAAAGAGTTACAAATTAAAGAATAAGAGAAATTATGACAGTGGGTGAACGTACTTTAGTCTATGATATAAGAACAAAACAACTGGTGTGGTACGGACATGTACAAAGAATGAATGATGAAAGACTACCTAAACAAATACTACAATGGAAACCAACTGGCCGAAGAAAACGAGGACGGCCAAGGAGAAGCTGGAGAGAAGGAATAGCCAGTGAAATAAGAATAAGAGGCCTAGATGATAAATTATGGGCAAACAGAAACTCAAAAAAAAAACTCAAACTCTAAACATTTATTGCCGATAAAATCAAAACAATGTTTGACAAAGCAACGTCAAAAATTTGTACAAAATAGTTGGAACAATATGTTATTTAATTTTTAAATTAGTAAGTAAAATACTTAAATACATATAAACATTTTTGGTAAAGATAGTTTTTAGTAGCGTTTTTAAATTTTATTTCATTCTCAATTGATTTGATCTCTGTTGGTAAACTGTTGTAGGCTTTTATAGCTTTATAAAATGGTCCCTTTTCAAAAAATGTTGATCTATGCATAGGAATAGCGAGCTCAGCTCTGGGTCTGGTTTCAACAGTCATATTACTGCCGTATCTGTCACTATTTGTTGGAAAAAGGGCTTTGTGTTTTTTAACAAAAATAACAAGTCGTAGGAAATATATAGATGGCACTGTCAGTGACCCTATCTTAGTCTGGTGAAGTGCTGAGCACATGAAGTGCCTGCTTTAAGTTTTAGTAAACACCTTATGATTCTTTTTTGCGTTCGGAAAACATCCATTGCAAAAGAGGACCCCCAAAAAATAATACACTATGTATACTTGCATAATAGTATGTTTTAAGACTGTCAAATGAAACCAGATCTCTAAGGCGTCTTATAACAGCACAAGAGCTATTGAGTTTTTTTTTTAATTTATTTATTTGTTGTTCCCAACGGAGACATGAATCTATTGTGATTCCTAAGAAATCTGGAAATTCTAAAACTGGTATAGACTTTTCATTGAACTGAACATATAAAGATTCATCAGTTTTGATTTGTTTGCGAAAAGTTAGTAAGCCAGTTTTCCCCATGTTAAGCCTAAGAGAATTTTCTGTACACCAGTTTGACATTTCATTGGAAGCTTGAAAGCATTTTTTAGAAAGTTCTTGACTATTACGTCCAGATGCAGTCACAGTTTTATCATCAGCAAACGAGTGGAGATTGGATATCGGAAGACGTAGAACGATGTGAAACCGATAAATATATATATTTAATTATCTAAATATTGTCAAATTCGCAGGTTTAAATAGCATTTTATTTATCATTTAACAAAAAAAATTACTCTTATCTACTTGATGTTGGTATCTTTGACAGTGCACTGAATAGGGTATGTAGGTATACGTATAAAAGCGAACAATAACAATCCATGCTTTTCGATGATTTGGTCGCTGAATAAAATGATTGATGATGTAGGGTGATAGAATGAATTGAAAAGAATTTTATGGATTTTCTGAAGTTTAAACTTTACTTTAGCTAGCTTGGAATCTTTCGATAGATGTATCAATAGATTAGCTTGAATGAATGAGCAGTTTAATTTATGTGATCGTACTAGTGTTGCTAGACTTTCGAGTCGGAAACGCGTGGAAATAATGAGGGGGGGACAGCTACGATAGGATACGTTTGCCGCCAATTGACTAGGCTGTTTACCTTACAATGACTCGACCTGAAAGAATAAAAGGAAATTATTTTTGAAAAATAATATTTTACAAAAATGTTTTCTCAATTTTACAAGCTTTTATTTAGCTTCAGATGTTCTGTCTAACTATCTAACTATCTATCAAAGCTTGTGAAGCGTTTTTGACACTTCCCATTATCCGATTTGGATGAAATTTGGTACACACATAGTGGTCCCATGACAATACAACATTAAGAAAAAAATATCCTCCCACCCCTACCCCCACCCCCTTCCATAGAAAAATATATTTCTACCTCTACCTCCACCCTCTCCTTCCCCCAATAGAAAAATGAGTTTCCAAACAACTCACGATCAGCGATTTCATTATAATCTAGAATAAACTCTTCTGTTCTGTTATTCTACAAATATTTTCATTTAATAGAGTAGATAGCTCAGACTAAAAAGTAGAAAATAAATTGTTAAAAAAATTTTTTAAGTCAGAAGCTTTTATAAAATGCACTAAAAATTAAAAAATAATTTTCTAACATTCTAATATTATCATAATAATAAAAGCGATGGCCGCAAATCAAAGCATAAGTTAATCTAAATTTGTGATCTAAACACTTAAAGAATATTCAACATAGCAGGTCATCAAAGATATGTTTGATGTGCAGCAATGTTATGCCATTGCCATACCTATGTCAGAGAAATGCTGGGGTATCTTGGGTCGGGTTGGGTGGTTTTGGTACCTCTGCATTTTTCTGCTAGATTAATTCTTGCAAATAGTGATATTTAATTGATACGGATATCTTATCGTGCTAACATCGTCAAAATTTCCATCAGTCGGCCATCGCTTTTATTATTATGATAATATTAGAATGCTAGAAAATTATTTTTTAATTTTTAGTGCATTTTATAAAAGCTTGTGACTTAAAAAAAATTATTACCAATTTATTTCAACTGCTGTTGAAATGGGAACTTACAATAATTATCAACCTTTAATAACCCCATAATGCCATATTTTATGCTATTTTCAAGAAACTCCATCCCCCTCCAACATACAAATCGTATTCTACAATTTTTTCTAAAAGCTTTGCCGTATATCACAAATAGGCAAGGTGAAGCTAAAAACGGCCTGTTTATTTGCACCACATGCCAGATCTGCAACACAGAAATTCGTCTTCTGCAATTTTTTCTGAAAACTTTGCCGTATCACACAATATTGTATCACAAATGGGCAAGGTGGAGCCAAAAACGGCCTGTTTTAAACCTGACTATAAATTATTTTTATAAAAGAATTGCGATATTTTGCGATATTATACAGATGGTATGGGACACATAAGTCATGATCTAAACTGAAATAGGTGATAGATGAGGTCATTTCTGAAAAAAAGGTCATATAACATGGGATGCGAATCCTCTTCTAATTTTTATTTTTGTGATTTTTACAGAAAATATTGTTTTTGTTAAAAAAACAGTATTCTAAAGAAAATCAAAAGACTTATTTCTCTCTCTGTCTTTCATTTGCAGTATGCTTGTTAAAATTTTACCGTTTTCAGAAAACCTGAGAGCATAATTTATTTTTTTTAATTTGAGTTCTTTAAAAAATTGCATAAATTTAAAAGCGTGTATCTTAAGACATCACGGTCAAAAATGTTTTCTCTTTTGGTAAAAACTACCAAATTTTTTGCTAATTAAGAAAAGATCTGATTTGTTTAAAAATTCAAAGTAAATCAGTTTTTTTTTAAAGATTCCTAATATGAAACTAAAATGTTTCCCAATCATTTAGGTTTTCATTGTCCAATCATTCCTGAAAATTATTTCGTTCTCGTGGTAATACCTCAGAAATATATTAAAACTTGTATTGGCTTGCGTCCTGCCGGCCTGCCTGCCTGTTTATGGGCAGCAAAGGCTTCTACACCAGTAATTACTAAGATAGTTTAGGGTTTAAATTTAAAGTTTAGGTTTAGGTTTAACTTTTAGTTTATCTTTTGTGAAACGTTTTAACTGAATTTCTTTCAAACTTAATAAAAGTTAATGGAATTTTGGACTAATTATAACTACATAGGTTATATCGCAATGGAAAAAAACCGGTTTAAATAAGAATCTGCAAGGACTTCGTAAAAAAATGGAAAAAATGGAAAAGAAATGGTTTAAACTATAGGTTTAAGTTTGTAGGGAACGAGGTTTAAGTGAAAATGCAGCGATATTTAAGTGAATTACTTACATTTTTCAATTTACACTTACTTCCCAAACTTGACATTGTCGGAAAATGTGTTCTAATTTCGTAATTTTTATTATATAACTTGCACAAACAAAGCGAAACTGAAAAATAAATTTTTAAATTTATTAAAATGACGTAAAATTGACTTGACTGACACTCGCTGGACTAAGTACTGGGATTGTCATCTGCTGTCATCTCGGTGCACGTATATCTTAAATATATCTGTATGGCTAGAGCGTATTAAAACCATTAATGGAAAATGACTGCTACAATAAATAAATAAATAAATAAAAACATTTTTTATTATATTAATTTAAAGATTATTTGCAAATAAACAAATCGCGTGTGTTTTTTTGTTTTTTTGGATTTTAATCTGAAGATCGTTTTTTTTCCTTTCCTCGTCAAGGCAAATATCGTTAAAAAGCTACATGCTAAAATATAAAAGACATATGAGAATTTAGTACTAAACAGTTTATCCAGCCTTGTGTACATTGCCCTAAAAAACTCGCTCTAATAGTTAATTGAAGCTAAAAATCGTATAAAATTTTGTCATATCGTTCCTAAATATGATCAAATTTTACATTTTTAACAAATAAATTAACAAAAACGTGATTGTTTTCAAGTTACAATGAGATAAACCACCCCCCGGAGGTAGTTTAAAATTTAGGACGATTTTTAGTCGGAATCCCATGACCTAGGGGTTTAAAGTGACGTAGTAGCCTAAATTAGACAGTTGTAGAAAAATCAGTTTTCCATGTTTTCTTCTTTTTTCCGGTCTTTATGGTCCATTTCAAGAACAAATCGTCTTAAATTTCAATTTTTAGGACATTTTATCGTCTATACAGGTAAAAATACCAAATCAATTGCGGCCTGTTTCGGCAAAAAATCAATTTTTCCAAACCAATGCACATTTAAATTTTACACCTAAACCCTAAACTTAAACCAAAACCTAGACTAAAACTTACGCCTTAGTAAATACTGGTGCCAGAGTTCTGTTATTAATGACTGCTGTAAAACTAAAATGATCGCGAGTAATCAGCATATTCGTTCTGTATTATATTTTATAAGCTATTATTATTTAAGACAAAATTGGCCTAACTATTAATGCCACATTTCCTGTTTTGCTAAACAGGCTCTATACTCTATTAACCCCATTTAAAACTCATAAAATACCAAGCAACTATATACTGCTTCCATAAAGTCTGTAATATCAAAGTTCTCATTAAATTCGCCCTAAGCTATACAACTTACGACTTTACTGTGCTCTGGCATAATGAGTCTCTTTAGTTTTAGTCTAACAGCACCAATATAAAGTTTAAGATGAAGTTTATAGCATAATAATTAGAAACAGTATCATGGAAAATAAAAGGTAGGTAGGAATCTAAATTAACTATATGTAGGCAATAAAATTTTATTAAAACATTAAATTAAAAATAAGTTCGGCTGGGATCCCAGCTGAATTTATTAAATATGGCACTGAAGAACTGTTCTGGAGATTACGGAATCTTTTCCAAAAATATTTAAATGGAACTGTAGTACCAACTGAGTGGAAAACGTCATATATATCCACAATACACAAAAAAGGAAGAAAATATATATGTGACAATTATAGAGGTATATCTGTGCAGCGGCGTATTGAGGGCAGGGCGACCGGGGCACCTGTCCTGGGCGCCAAAGTCAGGGGGCGCCGAAAGGCGCCTCTTACATTGATTAAGTAAGATTTTATATGGGGAGGGGAGCGCCAAACTTTAACCTTGCCCCGGGCGCATGAAACCCTCACTACGCCGCTGATCTGTGACTAGTACGCTAAGCAGAATATACGGTAAAATAATCAGAAATAAAGTGGAGAGCGAATATAAAGACATGGAGGCAGAAGAACAAGCTGGTTTCAGGGCGGGTAGATCGACTTCAGATCATCTCTTTTGTATAACCCAAATTATTAAAAAGAAAATGGCATACGGACGAGAGCTGCATCTGCTTTACGTCGATTTGCAGAAGGCATATGATAGTATACCACTAAATCTACTTTGGAAAGCGTTGGAAAACACAAACATAAGCATACAACTAATTAAGGCCATCAAAGAGTTATACCGCAATAGTAAGGCAAAAGTTAAAATAAAAGCAAAACTAACCAAAGGCTTTCAAGTAAATAAAGGTTTTAAACAAGGTTGCTGTATCTCGCCTACGCTCTTCAAGATATACTTGGAACAAGTCCTTAAAGTATGGAAGAGAAAATGCCAAAACATGGGAATTCCGTTGGACGAAACCACCTTGTATACTTTATGTTTCGCCGATGATCAGATAGTAGTGGCTCAGGATTATGACGACCTCGAATATATGACACGAAAACTAATAGAAGAGTATAATAGCTGGGGCCTAGAGGTTAATCTCAATAAGACAGAGTATATGTGTATCGGTGGAATGAAACAGGATCTAATCTTAAATACCGGGCAGCGAATTCAGTCCTGTGATGAGTATAAATACTTAGGTCTAAAAATTACAGCTGACGGAACACTAGACAAAGCTATAAAAGATCGAAACGTACAAGGAAGAAAAGTAATAACTTTATTAAATGGAATAATTTGGGACCAAAATATATCAAAACATAACAAAAAGCCATTGTAAAAAGTATTATTACATACGGCTCAGAAGTATGGCCAATCAAGGATAGAACAGAAAAAATGCTTTCCGCTACGGAGATGGACTATTGAGAAGAGCAGCAGGGAAATCAAAAAGAGAAAGAGTTACAAATCAAAGAATAAGAGAAATTATGACAGTGGGTGAACGTACTTTAGTGGATGATATAAGAACAAAACAACTGGTGTGGTACGGACATGTACAAAGAATGAATGATGAAAGACTACCTAAACAAATACTACAATGGAAACCAAGTGGCCGAAGAAAACGAGGACGGCCAAGGAGAAGCTGGAGAGAAGGAATAGACAGTGAAATAAGAATAAGAGGCCTAGATGATGAATTATGGGCAAACAAAAACGAGTGGAGATTGGATAACGAAAGACGTAGAACGTTGTGAAACGGATAAATATACATATAATTAAAAATAAGCTGTTACACAAAAAATAAATGGATCCATGACGGATCTGATACCTTCCTAGCTAGCTTATTAGCACACTTTAAGTGAAGCCATGATATAGCAGCCAACAGTTTTTGTAAATATCTTAGAAACTAAAGCTCTTAAGAAGTTTTTGGTTATAACACAAATTATTGAGCAAAATTAGATTTTTTAAAAAATTTTAATTATTAAAAAACTGTCATTAGCATCAATAGATTTTGACCAAAATCTAATGAGCTCATTAGAGTGTCAAACACTATTTTACCTGAAAATTTTATAAAAATCGGTTCAACGGTTTAGGAGCTATCGTGTTACAGACAGAAATGTGCCATATTAAACCAATCCCTATTATTTGATTAATAATACTTTAAAAATTCTGAGACCCTGTAAAAAATTACTTTAAAATTTGAGAATGTCATAACCATATGAATTTTACTTGGTTCAATGGAAACAAAACAAAAGTTTTTTTTATTTTTCATTAGGACCTAAAAGTCGAGTTATTACTTTTTTAATTTTAATTTTTTGTTTCGTATTTTGTGTCAAAGTAAAACTCGCTTCTGAACATTTTTTGCAAAACAAATTTCTTCTTTTTAAACTACCCACCCTTTAGCAATACTTTATCAAAAAATCAAACGAAAAATTAAATTACTTTTTCCTGAAAAGTTTCAAACGCAAATTTTTTGTTAAAGGGCATCAGCCGACGAGTTCTCTCGAAAAGTGCCACGAATTTTTAATAGATCGCTACAAAAAACTTTTAAATAGGTTAAGTACCTAAACTACACCCAGTGACAGATATTAATGTTTTAAATAAGAAGAAAATTGCTAAAAAGTGACGTTCATTTTAGTAAGGAAGTCCATTTTTACAAGCTTTTATTTAGCTTCAGATGTTCTGTATAACTATCTATCTATCCAACTATCTAACTATCTAACTATCTAACTATCTAACTATCTAACTATCTAACTATCTAACTATCTAACTATCTAACTATCTAACTATCTAACTATCTATCAAATCTTGTGAAGCGTTTTTGACATACTTCCCATTATCCGATTTGGATGAAATTTGGTACACGCATAGTGGTCCCATGACAATACAACATTAAGAAAAAAAATCCACCCACCCCTACCCTCACCACTTCTATAGAAAAATGTGTTTTTGACACACTTCCCGTTATCCGATTTGGATAAAATTTGGTATACACATAGGGGTCCGATGATAATACAACAATAAGAAAAAAATATCCTCCCACCCCTACCTCCACCCCCTTTCATAGAAAAATGAGTTTTTGACACACTTCCCATTATCCGATGTGGATGAAATTTGGTATTCACATAGTGGTCCGATGACAATACAACATTAAAAAAAATATATCCTCTCACCCCTACCCCCACCCCCTTCCATAGAAAATGAGTTTTTGACACCCTTCCCATTATCCGATTTGGATGAAATTTGGTATACATATAGTGGTCGGATAACAATACAACATTGAAAAAAAAATCCTACCACTCCTACTCCCAACCCCATCTATAGAAAAATGCGTTTTTGACACACCTCCCATTATCCGATTTGGATGAAATTTGGTATACATATAGTGGTCCGATGACAATACAACAATAATGAAAAAATGTCCTCCCACCCCTACCCCCCTCCCCCTTCCATAAAAAATGCGTTTTTGACACACTTCACTTGGCATGGCAATACAGCCCAAACAAGAAATATATTTCTACCTCTACCCCCACCCTCTCCTTCCCCCAATAGAAAAATGAGTTTCCAAACAACTCACGATCAGCGATTTCATTATAATCTAGAATAAACTCTTCTGTTCTGTTATTCAACAAATATTTTCATTTAATAGAGTAGATAGCTGAGACTAAAAAGTAGAAAATAAATTGGTAAAAATTTTTTTTTAAGTCACAAGCTTTTATAAAATGCATTAAAAATTAAAAAATAATTTTCTAACATTCTAATATTATCATAATAATAAAAGCGATGGCCGCAAATCAAAGCATAAGTTAATCTAAATTTGTGATCCAAACACTTAAAGAATATTCAACATAGCAGGTCATCAAAGATATGTTTGATGTGCCGCACTGTTATGCCATTGCCATACCTATGTCAGAGAAATGCTAAGGTATCTTAGGTCGGGTTGGGTGGGTTTGGTACCTCTGCATTTTTCTGCTAGATTGATTCTTGCAAATAGTGATATTTAATTGAAACGAATATCTTATCGTGGTAACATCGTCAAAATTTCCATCAGTCGGCCATCGCTTTTATTATTATGATAATATTAGAACGTTAGAAAATTATTTTTTAATTTTTAATGCATTTTATAAAAGCTTGTGACTTAAAAAAAAAATTTTACCAATTTATAATTTTCCTCAAATTATTATGTTGAGACAATTTTCCGCGGTTACTTTACTTTACTTTATTTATTCTCCAAAACTTACAATTTGTAGTATAGATTCGTCACAAAAAACAAGAAATTACAGCAAATAAGAAAGCACATAAAAGTGTATAAAACTTTACATTAACTTAAACAATAACTAAAAAAAAAGACAAATAAAATAGTTACAATACATTATTCGGATGAGTAGCCTGCCTGTATTCGTTTACCGAATAAAAAGCATTATCAATAAGATTTTTTTTAATTTTAATATTAAATTTATGTTATTTTATTCCAAATTTTTTATACCTTCAGGTAATAAATTATAAAAACTATGGTCAAGTGAATTTTTTGTTGATTTTGATAACCGGCAACGCGGTCCGCGTATAAGATTCATTGAACGTGTATCGTATTCATGAAAATTGCGATTCAATATGAGTTCTGACTTATTTTTATGAATTTCACAAAGCTGTTGTAAAATACTCTGCCAATCTATGGGCACCTAAGTTCACACTAGGTACTATAGTTATAGTGTACGTGTGAGCTAATATAACTAAAAACTGAAATATATTTTATTGAAATCCAGACTCAATTACCTTTCGTTTGATACCACACAAGCCATGTTTTGACTTAAACTTTAATTTTTCAAATCTACCCCCACCTTTTTTTTAACTAAAATGTAATTTGTTTAACTCCAGACTCAATTACTTTTCGTTTGATATCACAGACGCCATATTTCCACATAAACACTAATTTTTTAAATTTATTTCCACCCTTTTTTTAAAGTAAAATGTATTTTATTTAACTCCAGACGCAATTACCTTTCGTTTGATATCACACACGCCATATTTTTACATAAACT